>JAULKQ010002892.1:0-58590 GCA_032356285.1 Smithsoniella earleae
TGAAGCCATTGCAACCACTTCTGGCGACTAGATAAGGGCTTGGGGCACTGCAGCTTGGATTCCAAAGAGTTGACAGAAGGACTACCCTGCTGGAAACCTTTTGCATTGCCCAGGGCACCATCGCGCCTGATCGGAACCCTGACACATATCATTGCCTCAATCATACCATCGTGCTGTCGAAATGTTCGGTGAGCTCCTAGGTGGTTATACCTGAAGGGATCCACCATTGAAACATGAATCAGCAGGGAGGTCTGGACTCGGCCATACACCATGCTGCTGCAGGTCAAACTAGCTTGCCATGAATTGCACATTGCCTCAAAGACTTCAGATCACAGGCCCAACTTAAAATTCACCAAACTTTCCTGTACGCCAACTATAGACAAGCACACGTATTCAAATAAAACACTTCTTTGCGCTACAGCAACTATGGAATCCTCTTTACAAAGCATTGCAGTGAAGTACAACATCTTGCAATCTGTCCCTGCAACTAGATTGTGAGCCAACACAAACTAAATTGAGCAATCAGTAATGTTGGATGTGATATGTGTGTACTTTCTGTATTGAAATTTCTCACTTCCAGCAGTATTTCACCCTGAGAGACTTTTCAGGAGAACAGAGGTTACAAGTGCCAGGCATTGTGCTAGAACTTGAGTATGTTAATCACAGAATTTTGGTTTTTTGCTGTGTATGTATGTTGGTAGGGCTTACATTCCTGGTGCAGCGATATGGTGTGTGGTGTCATCGTATCAGGAGTCGAAGGCGCAGAAATTTCTCCGCATGTATGAAGTTCCAAATTTGTTCAGGTGTGAGCATCTGAGCGAGTGCTTGAGCGTACCGGTAGAGGATAATGTTTTTGTTGGCTGTGGCAGCGAACAGGAGGTCGGAGTGTGGAGGAACGAAGAGACGTGTCAAGTTATGCCCGTTGAGTCCATTGCTCTCAAACACCAAGCCTGTTATTCTAGTTGGAGCACGTGCATCATACGCATAGACATTACCATTCTTTGTCACTTGCCAGTAAGAGTGTGTGAAAGGCACATAAACGGCACTGGCGATGTTGTCACTCACTCCCATAAAAGCTGCCAACGGCTTTCCATCTGCCGCCCACACCTGCACCAGAAGAGGGTCAATCCCTTATTTCAAAGGATTGGAATCAGATGAGACCGAGCAAGCCAAAACTGCCTTCCAGTAGTTGAGCTTAATCACACCGATTAAAACCATTTCCCATACAATCCACCAATTCCACGAGCACCTCCCAACAATTGAAATGTAAAATTCAATGACATCACAGTTTTGGGCGAACTGGACCCCTAGGTAATTAAAGCAAGAGCAGAGTTGCCAGTAGCACCTGTCTCAAGTGAGTTCAACAATATCCTGTAGCTAAATGGTCCACATAATCGATGCAATCCTACAATACATTTGTCTATTATGCGTCTGTCGTTGATAGAATTGAAACACGATCTGAATCAGCTCTGATTACATTCTACACTGGCTCATCTCGCCCTCACTAGTCCGGTTCTCAGGCAAATTCAGCCCAAAGCCATGAACAGGATCTGTACTAAGTCACTGTGTTATACACATACAATCCAACTTAGACCTGATCTTTGGGCTGATCCGACACAAGACTTCATCAATCAACAAGGTATCTGAGTGAGTTGGCTTAGACTGTTCTGCAGGGAAAGTCCCTCACACCTTTATGGTTCCATCAAAGCCTCCTGTTACAAACCAATTGTTTATCATGTCATGGTCCACAGACACAATACCCTGCATGAGTTACGCCCTCATCCATTCCCTCCTGTATTTCTACAATCCAAATTGGCTATCACTTGAAGATATCCCATAACTCTTGAAGGGAATCCAAATAGCTCAACGGGGATTTCCCTTTTGTGGTTGACACACGAATCTAGGGATATGACTAGTAGTGCCAACATGGATGAGTTCAGTTAAGAATATGGGACCACCTTGTCATGAGCATTTTCCACACGGCGAAAAGTTTCCAGAGGCCGATTGACGTCAAATACGCAGAGTGCTCTGTCTAAACCGCCTGTCATTGTTAAACCAGTATCCGTTATGCTCATGGCTACGACTGCGTCTGTGTGTCCCGATTTCTCACCAGACATCTCCTGAGTTATTGGTTCGATCAGAGGTTTCTGCAACGTTTTTCAACGTTTCAGCCGCGATAACCGATTAGCAAACTGTGCTCATGACTCCTACAGTGACAAGCCGCAACAGACGTGCCTGTAGAATGTCCCAGTCGGATTTATGAGATGCGTGCTCCAGTTGTGTCTTTGCCCATAGTTTGGATCCTTGGCGACGACTCCCATCGTCGGCTTTGATATCCAATGGCAAAGGAATGCAATCACCCCCAATATTTATCTCTCGTTGTCGAACTCGCTTAAATGAAAGAAGTTGAAACTGTTCCACTATTTTGTAAAACTGCATTCCTGGGCATTGCCCAATCCCCAGGACGTTCTGTTTGTGATTCCAAGCAAGACTGCGAATAGGCTTCTGTGCATTGAGCACCTATAATCAAATGATTTACCCTTGCGACGCGCTTAGTGACGTTAACAGCGCCTTCGAATGCTTGATTCGTAACGAGCTGGGAGAAAGTGTGAGAACGTTGCCTGCAGAATTTTCAGTCTGTCGTCCCAGAAAATACAAGTCCTGTACACAGCACGCTCTCTTCAGGATATCCTGACGAGAGTCGTCATAGGGTAACCAAACGCAGATGGTCCTGTTGCAATAGCGGTGTGTGGGAGTACACGGTTCTGCAGTTCAGGTTAATACCCATCCAAGCTACTGGACACAAGCATCGTTGAACAGTAAACCAGTCCACTAATACAACCTTTATGCCCTTTCACAATCGACAAAGGTTGTGGCGACTTCGTGTTGAAAACCCAAATGTTACAGTTGTTTTCAGCGGCAACAAAGATCATATTCTGGTTATGCTCTCTACCAAGCGCCATACAACTAACATTTTCAACGCCCCAAAACCGCCTTAACATTTGCATCGACATCTTGGTGTAATTCGTTTTAAGGACAGTTGTCCCTACAGTGCGGTGTGAGTGAATGAGAGGAATCACAACCGACAGTGGAACTACTTGCTGCTCACCGATCACTAGATGTCAAACATTGGGCGTCTGTCTCTAGTCTCGAGGCGTGCGTTATCCTGTGAGCAAGAGCTTGTTTTGCTGTTGCCGAGGAGGTGTTTACAACAACGCGTTGAGCGAAGACACGTCTTAAGAAGGTGCACGAAGAATCGGTCAACACCCAAGCAACAGGGGTGTTTCCATTAGAGAAATAACTTTCGTTACTAATGTTGAGATAAGGCGAGTATGAAGTAAAAAATTTCATCTCATGTTGCGTTTCCATCAGGATACTCCAACGTCTCGGCCGCCAAAACTCTACACTCGGGCACACGCGGGCTGTTTTAACGTAAAGACTAGAATAATCGCCTCAAAAAGTGTGCACGCTTCAGCAGAAAGCAGAAGTATACACGCCCTTCGTCACTGACATTATTATTCTCCCTTCAAATCGGTGAAACGATGCCGGGAACTAACTCTGTGAGATAATTATCTTCCAAAATGTCGCGATATTCGCTGCTTCTGAAGACTTCGACTGTATGAAATGAATCGACTAAACGGACTTGTTTCTTAACACGTTGTGCAGGGTGATACACCGTGCGGGCCTCGGCTGCTCTCGTGACCCTCTTCTGCGCCAAGTTGGCCCCCTCGACCCCGCGACCCATGCGCAGCCTGGTTCCCGTGGCGACATCCTCATAGCCCATCCCACCCGCATGATGGTCGTGGATGTGTCTGTCATTCACCCGATAGCCTCCTCTTACCAGGAGATAACCCAGAACCCCGGTGGCGCAGCCGCCGCTCGTGACAAACAAAAAGTGCGCCAATACTATGCTGGCGGCTACCAAGGCTTCCAATTCGTCCCTTTCTCCGTTGAGATGTTCGGACGTTTCGGCCCCCCAGCCATGCAGCTTCTCAGCGCTCTTGCCGATGTTGCAGCGTCTTATGGACATTTTACCAAGGGAGCTTGAATCGCTAGCGCTATGTAGGAATTGGCTGTTGCCCTAGCTCGGGGCAACCAAGCCATTTTCTGTGGCGGCCTCTCTGTCTTCGCCCGAGTCTCGGGAGCTGCACCTCAAGTAGGGGCGCAGATTCCGTTTCTTGAAGATTAGCTTTGAATGTGCTCTCGAGTAGCATGTGTCTTATTAGTTGCATGTATAGCCAGACTTGCTTGTCTGTGCACGAGGCTAAATTCCTCACATGAACTCCAAGACCACCTGACGCTACAGCCTTTATATTCCCGCGTACTTGTCGATGTAACAACATCAACAATGAAAGAAATCGAAAAGTTATTTCCTTAATGGAAACACCCCCATTATGTCGCTCAACTTTGCGTGTAAAGCTTGTAGTAATAGTTTGGATTCGGTAGATCCGGGGAGACAGCTTGACACCACTCAATCCTACCGTGTTTTATCCTTACAGAATTCACGAATTCAGTACCATCAGACAGATTTTCTTGAAATCTCAAGCAACCTTCAAGAAAATTCTAGAAATAGCCTGTTAAGGTTCTGTAATTGTTCGTATTCGTATGGATCACCTTGCCTCAGCTTACTGCATAGACTGAAAAATTCCCACCAAATATATTGCATCATATCTTGAAATATAATGGGTCAGACATGTAGTAAGCTATGTAAGACTTGTTCTCTAATTTTGCAGCAGCATTGTCCGATGCGGATGCCTTGTCGGAGTGCACAATTTCAAGCCTATCACTATCAGTTTCAAAAATTCATCATTGCAAGCACGGCAGTCTCACTACGAAGCACATCTCTGTCTCCTCATGCTCTTCAGCAAACCCATTTTTGCACTCATCTACCTGGAAAGTTTTAAGCCATCTTTTTCTTCAAAGCATGCATGTGTATCATGTAGCTGTATTTAACATAGATAGGATGCTTTGGCACTCTTGTCAAGGGCTGTGAGCATATGCATGATGTCTGTGAGCACACAAGAACCCACCGTATTTTTGCAACACATGTTACTATTGTGGTGTCATAATCGAACAAGTTGCCTTGAAAACTTACGGTTACCTGTAAAGTTTTAACCATTCTATTCCCTTCGTCAAGTATTTACAGCATGGATTCATCTCTTAAGCAAAGCATAATGTCAGCCGCCGCTGTCAAGATGAAAACCAAACTGCCAGCTTCCAACAGATCAGTAAACTCATAAATGTCAGCTCTGAAAGGCGAGATTTGCACTCAAGCACCAAAACGTATGGTAAGACAATTGACTATGAATACGAATGAGCATAGCTGCTGCCCGCAAGCACTAACCAGCACTAATTCAGTTACACTGGACTCTTCTTCCTCCTAGTCAGGCATGAGCTGCATTCCACGCAAGTCTGCACTCTCAAATCCAGCAGTTTCATCATAATACACATGCCCGCAGAGCTCGTAAATCTCCTGACCAGTTTCAGGCTGTGGATGGGGATGGAAGCCTTTCTTAGTGCACTTGGAAACAACATCCAATCCACCTGGTGTTGTCAGGCGGAAAATCTTCTGCTTGCTGCGTGGATCTGTCGGAGCAAGAACAATCGCCATGGCTTCAGCAAGTTGCTGCTGCAGCGCAATCTCACAGTTAAGCTTGCCTCCTTGCAGTACTAACAGCTGGTTTGGAATTACATAAACTTTGATGGAGCATTTGGGAGACAATCACACCCAGAACTTGAAGCAAAAGCATTACTGCTTCATGAAGCTGCTTACTGACTTGATGCACGAGGCCATTTAACAGCTAGAGAAAAAGCACATTTGAAAGAAACATATCTGGATTCCTGAAACTAAACAACACAAGGATTCAGTAATGTGTAGCTCCTCTGTCTCTCTGTTACTTGGAA
Organism: Smithsoniella earleae; assembly: GCA_032356285.1. Taxonomy (NCBI): domain Eukaryota; kingdom Viridiplantae; phylum Chlorophyta; class Ulvophyceae; genus Smithsoniella; species Smithsoniella earleae. Next base: position 5,905 of record JAULKQ010002892.1, read on the forward strand.
TATTCATGGAAGCTGAATACCAAGCGATGAAGAGCCTAAAATCTACCCAGGTAGAAGTTGATTAGAGACACTTCTTCATAACTTATTCCCCGCAAGCAAAGATTATACACACAGAAACCCAAATCCATAAAAAAGAATGGGTGCATTTTGAGTCAATACTTCAGCTTGTGCAAAAATTGAGAGCATGAACAATCCCTATATTGGCATTTCCCCTCTTGCTCTCTCTCTCAATGAAAATTGGTAGAAGCAACAAAAAATACGGAGGCGGCACAGATTGTTAAGTTGCAACAGTGAGAAGACCCACGGGAAATGTGAACTTAGAATACAAAAAGTCAAAAGTTGTAGTTAATGAAAGAGGTACAACTCGTCGGTTACAAGCAATGGCATGAGTCGGACCTGATATCCTGCTTGAGTATGAACATCAACAGATGACAGAAAGCAGGTTTGAGTAGGATGGGTGTGAACCCATCCTAGAGGTATAAGGCTCTCTTTGTGCATGTAAGCATACAGGCTCATGTCGTCAGTCACTTCGACAGTGTTTTGATCCCCTTTTTGTTCAGGGATGATCAATTTGTTGACGGTGAAGGCAGAGCAATCTGATGTAAGAACACCACCAAGAACGCCACAAGACTCCACACCAACTCTTGTATTCTTCTGAATGAATGAAGCACACATGGGAAGTCAGTGGTGTTGATTTTGGGTTCTTCACAGAGGATGTCTCATCAGCTGGCAATTGTTTGCAAGCAGATTGAATCAAGAAGGAAATAATGATATCAAACAGTGACATATTCGTTGATTCTGAGCAGCAGAGGTGCAGCTATTGACAAAACAGGGCGTAGTAGGAGTTCGCTGAGCGGGTTCGTACCTGAGCGAATGCAAGAAACTCCTTCAATAGCTTGGGGTGTACATAAACGTTCCGAAGAGTATTTGTTGCTTCTAAGAATGAGGTATCTGACACAGGCACGCAACTTGTTGTCGGCAAAGCCACGGCTGCAGCTGTGTGCTGACATTGTGCACAAGCAGGCTGAGTTGACGGTTGAGGGATGCTTGTAACCACTTGTGTCGTTACTGCTTGCTCCTGAAAGAAACACAATATCAATGATGAAAAACTGCATCAAAATTGACCCTTGATACATTCACAGCCGTCCAGACGTAGATTTTCATACATCTTGCTCGAGGCATGGTCAATTTTGGAGGAGAACATCCTGCTTTCACACCTGAGCCAGCCAATCGCCATGCTAGAAGCACAAAATCAACAATTCGAAAGGTTTTGATTGAGAACTTGGATCTATGAGAGTCTCATTTGGTCAAGTATTCAAATAGATAGACAGCTAATTCCTGCTCAATGCAAAGACTTTGTCGTACCAGCGGTGGAGGGGGAGTGTTCAGATGTGGTCTGCTCAGAATATCCATAGCAAACTGGTCTGGGGCTTGAACATTAGGGTACAGTGGGCGGGCACTAGTGTGATCAGGTTGAGGTGGAGCATCTGTGTGTGGCCGGGCTAGTAGGGAATGCTTTCTAACCAGCTCATGACTACTAGCTTGGGCTGTCAGAGAATGTGCCCAGCTTGGTAGAGCTGCAACACTACCTGCAACAAGAAACCGTAATCTTGCACAGCTTCTATACTTGTACGGGAATTGGCAAAATTCCCTTTTCATCAATGGCAATGGGCTGGACAAAATTCTTTGAGTATTGAGCTACTATTCACCATATTCTCCTACTATCACACTGACTGAAGCTCAAGCAACTGCAGCATTATTTTTGTATCAGCTGAGTAGTAGCCAAATAACACGTGGGTAGTGTAAAAATGCTGGATCTTAAATATGGAGTGAAATTGTTCATTTTTTCTGGAATTTTCCTGGAGTGTTCCCACCAAAGAGAGTCTAAAACACTGAAGGTGAGCAAGATCATCCAGAACTGAATGTTCGACTCTCCAAATAAGGAAGCAATGAGTGGATAATGCGTTCAACAGCGCATTTGCGTATAATCATCCTGGGACAAGGGATTTACCACCACAAATTTCAGACGAGTACACCATGATCATGTCAACAAGCAATCAAGGTTGTACGCATACCATTGTAGTTCAGATAGTAATGAAAGATTCAAGAACAAAAGGTAGTTTGTGGAATGATATCTTGGATGTCTTTCAAGTACAGATATCATATGTATGCAGGGATGCACACTCTTGGACTGAGGAGGTTCCCCGATTGATGGATGTATAGAGTGCAAAGGAGGAGCGATGGAGTTTGGGGCAGCTACTTGTGCTCCTGAAAATGCAAGAGATGCTGCAAATGGGTCTGCTGGGTTTGGCAGAGGAACAGGAGCGGGAGTTTGCATGGCCAGCCGCTCCACAGTTTGATTCTTCACAAAATAGTGTTGTGGAACTTGAGCAGAAACTGGGATGATAGGAGTATGCTGAGTCCAATCCACAACTGGTACTTGTGCGGAATCAACCCTTACGGCTGTTTGCCTTGGCTGAACTAGTGTAATGGAGGAGTGGTCCTGCTGTGCTTGCAGTTCTTTTTTGAGCTGCTCGATCCGAGGCAAGACCTTTAAAGCAACGGATTTCTGTATATTTTGGTGTTTTAATCTCCATCTGGTCTCAGATCTGAAATCTGGGTGCTTGGGAATGGTCTCTATCACCAGCGATGCCATCTTGAATAAACTCCGGTACTCCTCCAAACTGTTTCCCTTTTCGCGGCACATCTGGGCCTGCAATATCCCAGGGAAGAGTGCAATTACTTGTTTATATCGTAAGAGTTAGCCAAAGTCATCCTTGAGAAATGCGATGACACAGGGAAGAATGAGCGTTACACTGTGCACGCGGGTCCGACCGCGGTGGCACTAGGCGCATCTAAAGGACGGCGAAGTCGAAGACAAAACGTGAAGGGAACAAATAAGAAATATGTACATGTCCAAAGTTATTTTTGTCTCTTCTCGTGTTCTAGAAAGCTGAATTCTCAAAGTGAGTTGTGTGATGTGCACATCTCTGGTTAAATCATACTAGAACAAACTCGTACCATGGCACCATGATTGCTGACTGCATTAAAATATTTGAAAAGATTAATACTAGCATTGGGCACAATTCTTTCCGGCTCCATCGCACCCATAACCAATTCGGGGCTGTGATATCACCACTAAGAGGAGAAATCTTCTATCACATATCGTAGCATTTCCTGTAAACTAGGAAACCTTAAATTCAGTATTATATCCCGTACGCTATGGTCTCAGATGTCATGCTTTAATGCAATTTGTGGTACTGAGCACCGTAGTGTGTAGTTTTACTTCCCGAACAAGGACAAACGCTGTTTTCCGGGACACAGCATATATTCGAAAATTTCAATTGGATACCAACATACGTACACAGCGTGAGCGACCCTCAAGTTATTCTCACAGTACCATGTATGCACGAGCGCGCCACAGCATGCACGAGCTGAGTCGACATGCATTGAGAAGGAATCTTCCATGCCAGACGTTCAAAAACCTATCTCTGGAGACACTGGCAAGGTGATGCAGACTGTATTTCTTATCCATCAACGACGCGTGCGCCGGATGAAACGCACAACACGAGTCCAGTTTCAGAGAATTTGAATCTCTGTCGATGCAAGGTTGCACACCTTTCCAGAATAAATCAATAATACTCCCGAAGAGAACCGATGCATTCAAATTGCAAGAAAATTTGTCAAGCAAACGTGTTTATTGCATCATATGCCACCAATTCACCAGGCACAAATGAATCTCATGACATTACAGGCAGTAATCCACTTGCTTAGATAACTCTGAAATGGTACACTCACAGAAAAAAATGTACATGCTCACCCTTGGACCAAGTTAAGCAAACTAAGGAACACCAGGAACACACCTAATCTACTGACTTGTGTACTTTGTGAAAGGTGACCCGAAGTATGACTCCAAGCACATAAAAAAATCTATCAAAACATCCGAAGCTTAGAACAACAAGAGACTTGAATGCACTTCTTGCTCTCCAAAAAATCTTGCTTCAGATCAATTTGAACACATGGAAAATGGTGCCACCCCGGATGAGATCCAAGGGCTTTGTGAGCAAGCTACTGAGCTATTGTACAGGCTACTGCTCTCTCTGAACAAGGGACATTGTACCACTTACTCGAGTCTGCACACACAGCTGCTATAATGCATTGTATACTTTCTCTCTCGAGGTGAGTTCAGGAAGGTGGTCCATCTTATACCTAGCCTGCTGCCACCAAACCCCAGGAAGAAGGTCGTCATTTGAGCATGACTCTCAGACCATCAGCACTGTCCACTGACTCCAAACACAAACCAGCAGGATTAAGCAGCCCAGCTGCAAATTGGGCACCTCTTTTGGTCATGGGACTTTGCTGGACAGTGCTCACGCCCGAAGAATATTATCTACAAGCTTGCTGATCATTACTGCATTATTGTTGCCTCCATGTACAATTGCACACAGGGCAAACAACACAATGTAGTACAACATATGAGCGTTGAAACAAGAGCCATACCTGAAGGTGCAGCTTGTTCCAATGTTTTCGATCATAGACAGCTTTGAGATCAGCTTCAGTCTGGGTCACATTCTTCCCACTGCTGAGACCCCACCGCACTGCCAGTCGGTGTATGTGTGTGTCTACAGGGAACGCAGGTTCGCTGCAACATAATAGCTCACTACCTCATCTCCATTGGCTGAAATACGTCACATCTGGGCTTAAACATTATTGCAGAGCTGAGATTTGTATAGCTACAACAGAGTTGGCTCACATCTGACTCGTGGCTACTGTCTTCCATTTACGAAGACACCTAAAACCGGTTTTCTGTGTTTTGATTCCGGGGCAGTGAGAACACCGACTCAAATGTACACGTAGATTCACTGTGTCAGATTACATGTGGATAGTTAACAGCAGCCTCAATTTGTGAAACTGGTAGCCCCACAGCTTCAAGAGGAAGCAGGACATGGGCCTGAACAGGAATAGCTGTGAATGCTGCTGGACTATTAAAGGAAATCTTTGGTCTTTCAAGTAGGTCCTTACCTCATTTTCTCCATGGATGGCATTTTTATCATAAGCATTAGGAGTAAATTCCGACACTAGTAATTTACAGTACCTTTAAGATGCAATAGAACTGTACCAATTATATGTCTGGCACGAAGCAGATTAAAAGAAAGTGACTTGAGCCAGATTCAAATGAAGGTATGGATTGCTCAGATATCAAGCTGATTTGTGTTCAAATACTGCAAGGGCAGAACAATTACAGAGTGGATGTGAGTGGCTGGTAAACTGTTTTGTTATATTGTTATTTTGTTTTACTCTTGGGTGTGCATACTCTTCTATAAGTTTGCAGCTAGCACTGGAACGACGACTGAGATTAGAAAGGTTGATTAGCAACTGTGAACAAGACATCACCTGCTCAACACGTTGACATCTTTAAGGCAATCACCTGAACATCGAGCATGCTGAGTGTGCAGGTAAGGAGTACACACTTGAAGCATTGAGCCATCACGACAGATGCTGTCTTGTGACCGACGCCTGGCAAAGCTTCTAAACCTTCAAAGGTAGCTGGGACCTCTCCATTGTGATTCTCCACCAGCATTTGGGATGTCTTCACAATGTTTTTTGCTTTAGTAGGCGCCAAGCCAATCTGTCGAATGAGAGATTCAATATGAGAAATGTCACTGATTGCCATTGCTGCAGGTGTGGGGGCTTCCTTGAAGAGTTCAGGAGTAACTTCGTTGACTTTCTTGTCCGTTGTCTACAAGTTTTGTGTGTTGGCTTCATCAGCTGTGGATCAGCGTTACCAGTAGTAGTAGTCAAACTGAGGCAATCCATTACTCAAACGCCATACAGGGAGGAAATTCCTCCTTTAAGAATATATTTCAATCAAGAAGATCACCTGGGCTGAAAGCATAACTGCTACAAGCAGTTGGAATGGGGACTCGTGGTCAAGTGGAATCGGTGGATTGGGGTACAAGTTTTCAAGATACAGCCGAATCTGTTCTGCTTTCTCCTGCAGTTCTGGAGTCACTTCGATTCTTGCTTTCACGGATTTACTTGAAGACGTTGTAGATACCCTGACTTTATTTCGCCGTTTCGTTGGAGCACCAGCAGGCTGCACATCAGGAGCCTGCTTTTCTTCAGGAATGGCCTCCCTTGAAGGACCAGGCTTTCTTCTGTACACCTTTTTCAATTTTTCGGCCAAAGGCCGAAGTGTCTGTGACTTCTTTTCCGCCTGAAAGCTCACATGGTGATGAATCACAAGAGGTCCGAGTCTCTTCTTGCCTTGACGAACGGAGAGTTTCACATAAAGCGCAGATCTTGAAAGCAGGCTATTCTCACTTCATTTAATTCTGATTATGAATGCAAACGAATAGTTCACACAGGAAATACGCCTCGAACCTGATTCTTGGATGATCTTGTTACCGGCCGCATATGGATATGAAATTCACACTTGAGAACTGGTGTAACTCTTTTTATAACACACCACATGAATCTTCAAATAGCTGGAAATGCTATCAAAACGGCGGTAGACATAACAGTTCAATATTTCATACATAGTTTGCGTTTGTAGACTGGAAACAGCGATGAGTAATTCAGTTTCCGAACAGAAATCATCGAACAACCGTGCACGGCTCGGATTTTAAATCGGTACATTAGCTCACGCATGTGTGTGATGCATCCAGAGCACGAAGTGCATTTTTACATACATTCTCACTTGTTGTATCTGTTCTAAGGGACTGTGGCCCGCATCCAAAAGTCCACATTTCAATCTCTGCCCGTTACGGAGAAAGCTCGATGCGGCCTTTACAAAGTAATAATTCTAAATGTGCTCTAGCAAGAACCCAAAGCATTCTTCAATTCTCTTGATGCAAGGAGTTCTTGGGGGAGTGCTAGACATTTTTGACTGGAGAAAAGAATAATGTTCCAACTGGCAGACATCGATATGAGACTAATAACAATGAAGCTGAAGTAGTATGTGACAGGAAGCAAAGAAAATTATAACTTGAGTGGATCAGCTGTTCATTGCGATTGAGCTGCTTATACAATCTTCATGTACAACATAGGGAAAAAAAAGGGAAGAAAATAAACGTGTTACAGGACAACAACAAACCTGAAATGACTTACCTGATACAATGCTCACCCAGTATCAGAGTTTTGTAGTCTTACAATGACTCTTTGAATAGTTGCACAGCGAAGCAAGCAAGTGCATGAATATTCAGCTCTTATAAGTCTACGTTGTATTTGTGTGCAACTGACAATAGCTCAGAATCAAGGGAAAGGTTACATATCTGCACATAATAGTGACCCTTTTGACTGTTTACTTGGACTGAGCACCATGGTCAGCTTCAGCATACCACTGCTGGCGGGGACTGCTCCACAAGGTATCAGTGCTCCAACATTCTTTCTGGCACATGGACACAATTTCATTTGAAATTCTCTGTATATCCTGATGTACAGCATCAATCTGCCTCCCACCGTTGATAATGAAGAATCTCTCATCACGAATAAGGTCAAATTGTGCGTCTACTTTCTGCTGTTGCTCTGTGTTTTCGTATCTCTCAGCTCCATAGCCTTCCCTGCATAAACAGAGGTTTTTCAATTGCAGTAAAGCAAGCAGGTTCTCACAGGCCAACGTCCCAAAAAAACGGGTTTTTGGTCCCATAACTGTCGTTACAACGCACCTTTGACCTGCCGAAGATGGATCGACTTGCAGGAAGAAAACTGCATCAGGTGCAAGTAGCCCTTTATCAACAGACGCACACCATTCCCTGTCTAAACCTTTTGCTGCTGAGTATGCAACACCGGAATAAGCATATCTATCAACCACCAAGTGTGTCCCCTTTTTCAGCAAGTTCTCCATGGTTTCTCTGCATTTCATGTCTAATGTGTCTTGAAAAAACTACACAAATTCTTCTTGCATTCTCAAGTGACCATTCTCACCGGCACTCCCATCTGTTAGCACTGAAAAGAAGGTGAATGGTATGATCGTCGATTGTAGCGTCGTCAGCCAGGTAACTGTTGATTAACTTCCCGGTTCTAGTGCTGCGGTCCGGAAACTTCAATTCTTTTACATCTGCCTACACAGATGCTCGCTATGAGCCTGAAACTCAGAAGCATCAAATCGAAACTTAATCAGCAACTATGCGCTGACCTGAAAATGTGAGCGGAGATGTTGGGCGAGCATGGTGGCCTGAGTCGATTTGCCAGCCCTATCGAGTCCCTCAAGAACAAAGAAACATCCTCTAGATCCAGCCATTCAAGTCCTATCAATATGGTATCGTCGAACTCCTGCGGATTCTTGACAAGGGTGTTATCGCCCGTGTCCCCCCTCCCCGTTATCGAATTTGAAGAAACTGGCGACTCTGTTGTTACGGTATTTCACAATAGCAATGCGAATATGGGTATCAACTATTTCAAGTGAACGGTTGTGCAGCCATTGCAAACTTTCTCGCCACTTGTATAAGCTGGTCTTTGACGGAAGATTAAAGCTCACCGTAGACACAAAAAAGGGGCCTAGAGCGATTAGATAGCACCAAATCTCAGTTCTCATGAAATTGAACCTTGGGAGGACTGTTATTTTGGGGCCGAACACATGCTTGTGTCGGGAGGTCGTGATTGACCTTAATTCAAGGTGAGATTCTTCATTGAACAAAAATGCAATGTACACGATGGCGCATTCGTGATGTCTCTGCCCATGCACTTTGAAACTAGCAACACCTGACAATGTCACCACTGTGAACAGAATAAGCAACTCCTTGATTTCATACTTCTTTACTCAACAGAAGTAGAAATTATTTGTTTCAAGGTTTAACGCACGTATCCAGCAACGCCAAACAGAACTTTCTCAGAAACAGCCATCACTGGTACATTTAATCACTTCCACCATGTACTTGAAAGTCGCATACCACAGTTCAGTACGATGAAATAGAATCATTTGACGTAGATAGAGACGAAATGAGGTCTAAGTGAATACCTTGCTGTTTACAAATGTGAATCAAGACGTAAAGTTGTCCCGACTCTATCATACCTTACGTCACTATCATCAGCTGAATTGTGGAGGTCAATATGTTTCACAATAACGCACTGCATTTTGCAAGGACTGTACGGACTCGTGGGCAAGCATGTATGTAATGGTTCGTGCAGAAATTCAAACCCTACATATCTCCTTCCAAAAGAGCCCAAAAAAATGATGTTGTCTTAACTGACTATTTCCCTTTGCTACACGACTTCTTACGCAGACCACCCTTTCCACCCTTACGATTTCTTTCTCGATTATTTAGTTTCTGTAATCTCTGCGCTGCCGATGTGCTCTTCTTATCTCTTGAAGTGGAACTAGAAGTCAGCAGATTTTGAGGAGCCAACACACCCACAGGAGTGTGATGCTCTACTTCTTCAGTCTCAGATTCCAACTCTACTTCTTCATCATCGGAGTCCATTTTAATTGCCGTCGTAGTGACGATGGTCACTAAACCTGGTTTGGAATATTGCTTGCAATCCTTGATGGCTTCAGTGTCCCTAGCTCCATCTGAAGATGTGGGGCACATGGAGCCGAGCCATTCTCACCCAAAGATATGTTGCCATGTGCTCACATATGAACTTGACTAAACCACTTTACTTGTGTCGGACCCAATACAAAGAGTCAAGGGTACTTGAAATAACATTACATGACCGGTCATACCTTCGGTGACAACACCCACTCCGTAATCATCTGGCAAACCTAGTTCCTGTTTACGAGCTAGAAATCTCTGCAGTTGAGAAATTTTCTGTGGTGAAACTGCGGATAGTAGACGTTGATATCATCTTATGCAAGAAACAAATTGTTACCAAGGGCGAACCTTTTGGCGGTCTTCGATTCTCTCCTGTTTAGCTACCACTTCTAACTTCCTGAAGGCATGGAACACATCTTAAAGATGAAATATGGACAGAGCAGAATGTACAGGCCAGTTACCCTGGACTACGTCATGCTCTATATATAATATAATCCGTCATTGTGCCGTCTTGAGGCCCTGACATCGGCACATGGAACACACACGCAACCATGTATTATGAGATAAAAGACGCAGTAAGAGATACGTGCATACCTCTTCGCTGCGGTCTTACGCTCACTTCTACGCTTCTGGTAACCTGTTACCCATTCTCTGCGCCCAGCGAAGGTCGTCAAGCAAGCCCAAAATTTCGTCAAGTGCGCAGCTTTCCAAAGTGCGCAGCTGGTCACAGAACATACTTATGTTTTGACGGCTCAAATTCTACCGAGAGACTCTTTATCCGTGAACCGTTCCGTGGTATGTAGTGCCGCTCGAACGCCTTCTTTGTGCCGCTTTCGAACACGGAATCATCTTCCAAGGATCCCATTGCACATTTACACTCTTCGATAGAACGTTCTCAAACATTCAATAATCACCTCATAACCTTCTGCTTGCGCGGGTTATTCTACGAAGTTGGGTCAATCGCTACCGGGTTGGTGCGTGTTACACGCTAGGTGAAAGCTGTAGCGGGAATTCTTAGCAAGTACGAAGAAGCACCAGATAATTCGCATAAAGCGGCAGCATTTTTTTCACTAACAAGAGCGCCAGTTTTGAGCTTGGGAGGAAACTAGGATATCTAACGATCCCCAGTCATTTTTGGAGACGTTTCCTTCCTGGTTTTGGCCTATTCTAACGGTTTGACAGGGATTGCTCCTAAATGATTGGAAGGAATAAAGCAAAAACTCAAAAGTGCATCTCCACACATAAAAAGATCCTTCAGATGGCTTTGGCCCGTGTAACTTATTCACGGTAACCACGAGTCCTTCAAGGTAGGAAGCGATTACTGAAAGCCATTCAAAGAAGAGTAGGGAAGCTACACAATCATGATTGTATGTATTGCTCATCATATAGTATTCACCATATCTACGAATCCCTCAAGTCAGCAAAGAATTCAGCGCTGTACAGGCGCATGAGGAAATCAAGTGAAAAACAAATTTGTATACATCAAGTGGAGCTAAGAAGGCTGTAGGTTCTCAGGCGCATGAGTGACACAATATTATGGTGCAAAGTGAAGGATTTCCGGCAAGCACGATTTTGCTGATGAAAGTACTGTCGAGCATGGACTATGAAGTGTAAGGGTCAAAAACATTTCAAGGTGGGCTGAACTCCTTTCCATATGATACGGTTAAGCTGGCCTACTAAGCAAAGCATTGATAGAAACTTTAAATTGCTAACCTATGCATCACTGCCATACCAAGGATACTGGCTGCAACAGCATTTATCTTGAACTCGCCTGATAACCAGTGACATCTCCAAAGGTACTGAAACCCTGAAAGTGTCGTCCACAAGTACGTGTTTATAACCCAGAAGTGAACGAAATGATTTCCATTGGGAAAACCTAGCGCTCCTGAAATTGTGCAGGTTGTCACTAATCCAAACTGCACAAGTGTGCTTATTTTCCCAGACAACAGCGGCTTCACTCTTTCAGCAGGAATAGCTTGGCTAGTTTGTGGCGAGTTCCACTGTAAGGCCCTAGCCCTGCAATGACACCACACTGTTATTCATTTAACCACTGAGATAGTTCACATTTTCTATTGCGAGATCAAGTTCTCACAAATTTGAGCAGGCAACCATCTCCGCACAGAGTCCCATACATTAAAGCAACACTGGCCTTCAAACAAATGTAACTATGCATGGCAAACATTTCAGGTTCATGTAACATACCTCTGATAAAAGTTAGCACTGATGAGCATGGTATCTCGTAAAATCACACAAGTGACGAGCTCCACAGGGATAACACCTGCCCAGCCCAGAGCCCCAATAGCAGCTCCTAACACCGCTTTATCTGCGAGGGGATCCAGGTAAGACCCCAAAACTGATTCTTGCCGTAAAGTTTTGGCCAGATAACCGTCAAGCCAGTCACTAAACCCTGCAAACCTAGATTGCTAAGACACAACGCAGTCAAACATTCCGTAACACCAAGGGTGGAATGGCACACAAGTTCTTAAACAATTGACTCACATGTAACATCTTGGTGGCATAAACACTGGGTCTCTGAGATAGGCCAGTGTCTATAAGAGTGGGAGCAATAGTTGATGGGATCCCACCTGCAGCCAAGCCTGCGCCAGCAGCTAACTGCCACTGTTCGTTCACTATTAACCATGCAACCACCGGAGATGCAGCTAGTCTACAGAGCGATATGGCATTTGAAATGGTGTAAGGACTCTCGACAGAATTTGAACGATCTGGACTTGTGTGAGTTCTCCGTTTGCTCAGAGAGAATGAAGATGAAAATGGTGCCCGACTATCACTGGCCTTATTTGCTGTGATTACGGCGTGGGAATGCTCACATCCATCCAACGAGCAACGGAAAATCTTATTGAAGTGGCGCTTGCCGAGCTCCTGATGAGGAAAAACTGTACATGAGGGAGCCGATTCCAAAGAAATTAATTCTTCAGCAAAGGTAGCAGAATGCTTCCTGAGATAATTTATAGCGCGGTAGGTTTGGCGCTGCATGGCAGTGGGAGCCTATTCGACCTTCGCTGACGGCTTCGATAAGAAGCGTGTGAAAAGGCAGCCGGACAACACCATAAATAGAAAGAATCCCATAAGAGTTAAAATAGGAACATACAACTCCTCAAGTCCAAATGGTATGGAATCTTTCAAAGAAAATTTTGACATTCTTGACCAGTCAGATAAAGACTTAGTTTTTGTCTGACTGGAAAGGCTAATATTGAATGTGTATTAATCACAAAACATGAATATCAACAAAATTAAAACTTAGTTTGAGGGGTACATTTCAAGTTCATTGATTACTCCCCGCACACGAAAATATGCATGCATTTTAGCGTTCTGGCGACTCGGAACAAACATGCGAGAAGAATGTAAAAATTATAAGACATGCTGAGTCCTTCACGCTTTGATGATGGCTTGCGTGCCGTGACCTGCACCTTTTACTCGATCTCGAACTAACGGGACTCCGTACCTTGCACATCAAGCCAGCAAGAACACACTGAGGACACGCTGTACCTCAGTTCCCTTAGATATAATTGCAAGAGGATATCGAATTCAAGTTGAAATTTCGAGAGCGTGCTGATCCTTTTTCATGTAGATTAATTTGAACAAGCTCACTACACACACTTCTTGGTGCTGTTCCTAGCTGGATACATACTCTCGATTTTACCTCCGTAATCAATCTAACCAATGAGTGTTGATATAAGATGTAAATGATGCAACATTACTCTTTACAGCATATAGTACAAAGTTCTTGATCGGAGGGTGTTTTTGATACTTGAACAAGATGTTCGTAATAGGGATGCATGCAGTAGGACAGTATACGAAGATATCTGCTATGCATCACCCAATCCACCACTTGTTCAGCAAACACACTACTTTGCAACTGATAAAAAATTACTACTTTTTAGCCGCAAACTTCGCTAGTTCTTCCCTGATAATTTTGTAGAAATCTACACCATCATCCTCATCGTCCCAGTCTCTGTCCCAGAGCTGATCTGCTGCCTCTTTGGGGGCGGGGGTATAGTCTGCAATGAAGCAAGCCGTAGTTGCCCAGTGTTCGAGCTCTCGGGACATCTAATGTAGATCACAGTACACAAGTAACTGGCCAGGAATGAGACAGCCAGTAATCTGGCATGAAGCATACCTACAAGAGGGAAATCCTCGAAAATGTCGTCTTCCTCAAGAGAGAATTCATCATTCTTCTTAGTCGCGCTATCTTCAGTTTTCTTTGTAGAAGTATCGGTCATCGTCACAGTTCAGGTGACGGGAGCGTTAAATGAATTGATTTCAAAGATGTGCCTCAGCTTTCGTCTTATATTGGACTTGTAATGTTGGAAAGGCAGAGATTTGGGGTAAACAAGCGCGTTAAGTTGACTGCGAAGCAACCAACAATTAGACACGCAGTTGTCAAGTGGCAAAACGTGTATACTTGGGACGCAACAAAGTTGTTTTTAACCTCTTGTGCTATTTGATAGAAGAGTTTAGACTTCTGTTTTGCGAAATGAGCTAGTCATGGCTGGAAATCGCGTGATGGTCGATGACCAAAACATCGGAAATGGAGTGATGATAGTCTTTCCTGGAGTCAACAATCACAGAATGTATCTTCATAATGACAAACATCTGAATCGTGGCATAGAAGCTTAGCATTAAATGCTTTTAAAAAGCTTGGAGGGGTTTACAGTGTTGGGGTAAATTGTATCCGTTGCTTTCGGCGGTGTAAACATTGACGCTATAGAGTGGTATCAGCTGTTTCCCGAAAATACTGCGTCAAGCTCTTCAATACACCCACAACATTATGAAGCACAATCAACCCCACTTACTCAGCTATGCAATAGAGTACACTGAAATACGTGTTGACGGTCTTCTGGGAACTGAATTGTAGATTTGAATATTTTCTCTCGGGGATTGATATGCACAGTATGATACCCTCATGAGCTTGCACTTTCTTCTGCAGTAACGTGGATGTACATGTCTACGTTTCATTAGTGAACATGGCGTAGGCGAAGCGCACTGATAACTCAACATGGTTCAGCCGACTGTTGTCACACAGTATCCTTCTGCCGCACAGTATATTTATGGACAAGTGCCATCAACCAGCGCACGACAGACACTGGGAAATTTCGCCGAAGTACTTACACCAGATGCCAGCTATGTTACAGAACAAGATATTGAGCAACATAAGACCGTTTTGCATGCTACTGGCGAGCTAAGGCGACCCAAGGAATTTTGTTTTTCCGCATCCCTCATACGTAGCGACTGCAGAGCGATTGCTGGGGTTGAGATAGATAAAATGGTAGCAAATTCTTTATTTTTTAGTGATTCAATTGTAGTGCCCGTCAGCAGATCTCAGCAATGACGCTACATCTGCTACGCAAGTATCGTGTACAGACATAGACCAACTCGAAAGAGTAGTTCACATTCTCTCACATGGAGACTTGCAGGCGGAGAACATCACCCAACTGACTGAAACAAACTTCTTCAAAAATTTTCGTTTATCTCAGCTTGCAATTCAATACTTATTGCACGTTCAGGATGTTTTGTCTGCCGAAAGATCCGCACTTCTGAAGTCAGAGTACGGACTTGATATCTGTGCGGAGGTCTAGCTCAACGTCGATATCGTGTACAAACGCAAAGAATGTGCAGCGTTAGAATAAAAGCGTATCACAAGGAGGAACTCCAGCGTACCAGGCATTCCAGAGTTTTATTCAAACAACAAGAAAAAGACATTCGTCGAATTAAGCGGCAACTTGCGACATACGAAGCTCTTGCAGCTTCGGGAGTAAAAAAAGATTTGCTTGGGCAACAGAAATCGAGAGGGTGTGGCAATGAACAGGATGACTGCACGGGGGCTAAGGAAAACTTATAGAAACTATTGGATGAGAACCTAGGATACCACAGCCAAATTAAACGTATCGTTAAGTATTGTTAAGTATCTGTCTCTGATAGAAAGTGGAATACCATTTTCATAGCCTGCTCTTTAAATTTAAAGAGCGCGAAGCCTCGATTCGTGTCATACACACGAACTCCTTCGCTAGTAGCCTGACTACGCCACGCTCGATTTCCCTGAAGTCACAATATCCATGTGGACTTACTCCTGGACAGTTAGTTTCCACCTGTGCTGTTTCTAGCAATGAGCACAATATGGTGTCACCGTTTGGACAACACTTAGAGGATACAATACAAGATGCCATGTCAAGGCAACTCCAGGCATGCCCCGATGTGATAAAAATCAGGTTTTTAACGCCTTTAAGCCTACTAAGGCGCAGGCGCATTGCGTATCTGCGGCGTTTCTCTTGCACCGAGCTCATCTAGGATATAGCATATGCATAACTGAGTCTCGAGAGAATAATCCCGGAAACAAACCTCACTTATGTAGATGATGAACGAAATGCAAAGGTTCATGGACGAAACCCGTCTTGATGTCGTTGAACTCGTATATTGACTGAAAATCTACAGCAGGCGGCAGGATACTTGACTTGTGAGAAGTAGAAAACGCTGTAACTCCATTTTGTTACGCCACATTGCTTTGTCACAAAGTTCTGGGAAGCTTGAGGATAATTAATGTTCATACGCAGCTATGGAAGTTTGAGACGCGGATTTGCCAGTGATGGATAAGACTTTTCGTATTTTCTGTTCGAGCAAGAGCTTGAAAAGGTATTAAGAATATACATGCTTTACTTTGTCCAGTTCAGGCGAGTTGAGTTTTATTACCTCCTGAGGGTGTAAATTTCGGATCTCTCCAATCACGATACTTTCACACGTACCGTACTGTATTCCCAAGTAAATGAGTGAATGTGTCCCAACCCCCGTGCGAATTAGAAAGGTACAGGAGGTATATGAAAACTGTTACTCGCATGCTCTTCATTTCCTGTATTAAGCACCTTAGCTTCAAAGGACCACTGGAGATTCCTCTTCAAAATGCTCCGAGTACCAAAATTTGAGCCATTTTGCATGATGCCAGTGGGTTGCAATACCCATAGCTGATCTTTATGTACAGCAGCTGCATCTGTTCGTGGGCATTCCTTATCACTGGCAGCGAGATGAATTCCTAACCTGGTAGTATCTGCAGTATAGCCCCTCCCACTGCTCCATTACCAGTCCCTCTTTCATACTACCTTACATTGCTTCTACACCATTATGCACTAGGCTCTCTTTCACAAGCCGTTTATTGCGTGTCTCGAGTGAAATCTGATTCCGACTCGACTTCAATCACGCTTGACTGACCATCTACCTGCTCCACCAGATAAAAATCAACAGCGCTACACTAATCATTTGATGCTAGGAAATCTTGTCACGGTTTCAAGTGTGCAGATCTGAAAGAGGATCTATGAACTTGTCTTGTGGTCTTGTGGTACATGTATTTTCCATAGGTCGAGCCTCTGATCAATTCCAGGCAGAAATCTTGGAAATTCGTACCAAATAGTACTGCTTATGAATAGATGAATATAGGTTTCAACTATCTACACATAAGGAGATCTGAGACGCTTCCTTTCACGAGCGGCCGGCAAGAGATCTCGAAAAAGAATGCCATGTCGATAGCATCGTTGCAAAAATCTTTTTCTACATCGAGTATTATCACCGACGCTCTTGAGTTTGGAGGGCAAATCTCATTCAGTGGGACTCCGCGAGTGCAAGATTGAACCGTATTACTGCTCACATGCATCAATTCCAACGAATTCGATCCACAATGATATGTGTGTTATCTCGTGTATTTACGGTAAATGTTCGGAGATGCCAGGTTGCAGCCCTGGACATGGATGTGTAGAACAGATTCCTGTATGCACCAGTATCAGCAGCCTTACCGGGGCTGCGAGTCACAATTACTTACGTTGAAATATACACATGAAAGGTTGCACAAATTGAATAGAATGCAAGGTAGTTCTGGTGACGAGTCATTCTGTACTCACTGAATACGATAGTTTGCCAGGGTTGGGTGTTTCAGCCCACTGAGTGCTTTCATGCATTTCGTGCGTTGAATTCCATCGCAGTGTATGTGTACATGATGGGTACAATAGTGTAAACCGCTCAACCCCGGTATTAAGTTCTACTGTCATTTCACTTGCCGTTGTGACTCGTCAACAAGTCTGCATCAATAATGTCGAAACCAATTGGCATGGAATCTTGCATTCACCGATAGTCGTGGATGGACTTGATAACCGTCTAAATACGAGCGAATTTACTCATTCATATGCATTATAGCCCCTTTGATACACTTTAGCGGATGTATTCTGAATGGCGATCGCAATGTCAGCGCACCACCCGCAAAACGAGAAGGACGTGGCACCGGTGGAATACCGTAAGCTAGTTTCCGACATCCCTGGTTTTAGACGCCCAAGAATCTATCAAAGAATAGCGCAATCTTTGGATACTCAGGTATGCTCTCCACACCGAAACATAATGTATTCATTGTAGGTTGCACGAGGCCTAACCCAACTTCTATGTAGCGAGAAACGACACTTGCCGAAGAGAAGGATATCAAGTACCGCAGAGTGTCGCGGGTAACACCTGGAGCTACTCCGTCCCCAGTGAAACACGTTGCCAACACAGCCTTAGATTCGGTGCGAAGCGAGTTTTGCCAGTGAAATGGAGTTACTACAGCATTATGTTTTGTTTTTCATGGTGGTATTGTGTTTTCTCACTCAGGACGTTTTTGAAGGCTGGGAAGCTGGTTAGTGGTAAGCTCAAATCGGTGACGAAGCAGCGCAACACAGTTACTGGAAGGACATTCACGTCACGCTTCCGCGGAGTCCATCAAACATTCCCCACAAAACGCTGGGAAGCGCAATTTCGTCGCGGAGGAAAGCCTACATCGTAAGTTCATGCACGCATTGAATGCTAATTGGTGCACAGCTGTTTGAACCATGAAATGGGGACAGTATGCGCGTTATAGAATAGCGATTCATACTTAAATGAAGGGACTTAATTTATTTGCGCTTGAAAATCGGGAGACTTCCACTAAGGAAATACATCAACCATGTAACTTTGAGCAGGTTGGGATGTTTCGACGCTGAAGAACAAGCAGCCCGAGCTTACGATAAGATGATGATATGGTGCCACCTTCATCAAGAAGTTTCTGCAAAGCATGGCATTACGAACTATGATATGAAGGAGTACGAACCAGTAAGCATTCCCATTCTTTTCCCCGATTCCACTGTATGTTTCAAATACTCTCTTGCTGACTTGAAATTTATGCCCAGGAATTCAACTGGCTGATTTCTATATCGCAAGAAGATTTAATTGAGTCTTTACGCTGTGATGGAAGGAAGCAAGCTGCCACAAGGCAGCTTCGACAGAAACAGAACAGTGGTGCATTCATCACTAATAACCAGAGAGACGACAAAAAGCCGGATAAAAAGAGCTCGGTGTGAATCCTTAGCAGAGTTCTGGTTTACAACAAGGAGATTATATAAACTCTACGTTGACTCCAGGCGAGAGCTACGAGATCTGGGACCTCTGATGGTGCTGCTTCACATGGAAGCGAATCAAAATCTTGATTGTTGCGTCTTTGTTGGCTGGGCACCCTTGTATGACGACCCTCCTACAGCTGGCTCAGATACGGCTGTGGCATTGTGGATTCCACAGTCACAGACTTCTACTTGTGTTGTTCAACATTATTTGTCTCATCTATACCCGTCCCGTTCTTCTGGTTTTTTGGCCTGAACAGAGAGGTAGGCCCATGCAAGCTACCGTTCACGTTCGGTTCGTACCTAGACGTGACATGCCTCAAATAACCTGCACAAATATTGGGAGTTGGTGAATGCTTCAAGCTTGACCCCGGAAGAATGATAGATGCTGCAACATGCTTTGTATCCAGTACACAGAGATTAACTTCTGCAATACAAGTAACTTCAAAAGTATGTAACCAATTTGCCCAGCTTTTTGACATAAGTATGATGAAAATCTCAACAGGAAATGCATTACTGTGAAGTTCGTGGAAAACTCTGTACAGGATAAGAGTCAAAGAAAGGTACAATTCCAACTTTGGAGCACCCACTTAGCACGAAATCAAGGCACTATACGAAATCATTAGACAAGGCCCTTGAAGCACACCAGCACCACCACATACAACGCACACAGCAGTCCTCCTCTTCCCCTTGGACCTAGAGTTCAGACTTGTCATGCCTGTGCCATTACAAACATAACACCTTTCCTCGTACACATATCTAGGTGTCTGCATTATAGTGGATCTGTGACGGCAAACATGGAGACAATTGACCATCTGAAACTCAACCCGGCGTTACCTTGCACCTTCTGGCTTCTGGATCACATTTGAGTTCTTCCTCTGTAAGCACCTGGACATGCGCAAGAGAGTTAATATACAGGGCGATAGTCAAGATCTTGTCAGTCATGTACTTGTCATTCTTTAGAACTGTTCTGATGTACAGCACACCTCACCATCTTTTGGCAGATCAGGCATAGGCAATGTCACTGAGATATGAGCTTTTGGATGCTTCCTGCAAGGTAAAACAGGGATCAGTTGGGAAATCGTGCATGATATAGCCTGGCTGTCCAATTACCATCTCGTGACACATGCGAACCTTCTGAGGCACGCGTAAGCCAGGCCTGTAGTGTCAGAAACAATGAACAATACATACTAATAAACCTCACCTGTACAATCGTCGGGGAAAGAACTCATTGTCGTCACCCTCTGTTACACGCACGGACACTGCCCGTTTGGCAGGAGCAGATCTTTGTGCAACCGGAGCGCGTATAGTTGAGTTGGGGAGCCTTCTGAAGCTAAAACTCATAATTATACTGTTGACCTAAGGAGCTACGGAAGGTCTTTATTTTAATCCTTGCGTGGGTGTTCCGGTCGCTCTAGCCTAGTGCCGAAATATAGAACGATTCAAATGCTGCTCCCTGTGGATATGCAAACTACCGGTGAAATTCAAGCATTCTCAGGAAAGTATTCTTGAAAAATATGTCTCAATATGCCGGAAGCCTGAGTTCTGAGATCACTAATGCGCAATACAAAGTAATAGGCTGAGCAACGGATATATTGTCCAATCATGAAGCACAGCTCAGCACTTAATTTCTGACCCTTGGACAGAATGTTCTGAAGTATCTAAATATCAATGGTGATATAGAACAAAGTACATTTTTCGCTTTCAAGTATCGCGTGAGTCCTGGGATCGCACCGGAACCATGAAGCTCTCGAGCCTTGGTTATGAAGTTGTACGATTAAACGAGACAGATTGAGCGAGAAAACGGGAAAGTAAAAGGTAGTCCATCGGCCCTTGGCTGCCACAACAACTCTTGCTACAAGATGGCCGCTACGTCACGGAAGATGAGTGTATTGAACGCGCACGACGTGCGCTACACCATACATGCTTGAGGTAGAAGGCATAAATAATTACAATAGGAAGCAATATTTGAGTTGAAAACCATATGTATGAGATATGCCAGTAGGTTGGACGGCCTCGACACGTCTGTCGACAGTGTCTCCGACTCATTCATACGCCCTGTGCTATCAACTGTGTCCCTCTACAAACGGCTAAGTCACCACATGCTCTCCCCTTGGTACAACTGCTTACAAGAATTGCACTTCGTGATAAACATTACTGTTACATGACTCTTCATCATGCGTATTTCAGAGGACGTCGATTTGCGTTCCAGCCTACTCTGAACAGTGTCCGTTCCATTCACATACTTCTACAAGTTCAATAAGTGCGTTGAGGCTTTTCTTGTGCACCTTTCGGCCTGCCACGTGTTATTATCACCCCGAGCATTCTGTATAATTACCAGTCCGCAACCTCGGTGACTGGGATATGCTGCACCAGCCTGTTGAATATCTACACGTAGAGTCGAGAATGTTTCGCTGATGAATACTCTCGTATACGTAGTGCACAGACATGGGAATTTGCAGCCGTGCAACCTCCGTGTATAATACTTTGATGCACATTCTTACCGAACAATCATATATAATGCTTTCGCCACAGCTATTGAACATGGGCTCAAAATTCACATTCATATTGCAAATTATTCACGTGGCTCTACATATTATGGAATGTGCAACGCATGTCTGGGTCGTCTATATCGTTGTCGTCAAGGCCTTCCATATCCGTTTCAGTCGGTTCTGATTTCAAGCTGACGTCATACTGACAAATTTGGATACTATTGGTACTTCACACCTTTCCTCCTACGCATAGCAAAGTTCCCATGGTTCGTCCGCGGTAGCTTTGGCCCCTTAAGCTGGGCAACAATGTTCGATTACTAACATCCTCAACCTATGCCCTTCAGCATCCTTCGGCTTCAGACGAACTTGAGTTACTTGAGCGTGATTGTGCAATTTTAGTGGGCGAAGCAGTGAAATGTGTCCCAAACGTCAGCATAAAGAGCTCAGTATGGGCATGAAAGTTTGGTTAGCCAGATTAAAAAACTTTTTTATACATCTCTTCCTGAAAGTGTCCCTGGTTTATTTGGGGCATCTGAACGGAGCGTGAAACCCTCAAGTGTCAGGTTAGCGAATGGCGTTACTGTGCACCTCAAATAATGTTTGCATTTCGTTATAACGCGTCTATAAGCTTATGACGCCAGCCCGTTTAGTCTTTGTAACAGGCTAAAGGTTTCAAGACTTGGAATAGGCGCAGGAGATGTGACATAACCTTGTGTGACTGGACAGGTTGGCAGGGAGTTGCACCTGCTTTACATGTTGCTTCTTCGCGACATTATTGATAGGTTATAACATTGCGTGTCTTGATAAACTAGTTTGGCTTAATTTCCACAGTTGTATTCCTTTGTGGGACACATGCGTGACGAGTCCTATGGCTCGCACCATTCAGCAGAAACACTGCAAGTTTCGAATTTTCGTAAAATCATAAAATTGAGTAACTCGATCTAATTATTTACCGTAGCCAGGTACGGCAACCACGAAGCAATGCGCTGGACTAGAACCGTTGTTTAGATAATTGTGCAAGCAGAGTAGCAATCTTCATGTTTTTATTGACACAGAAGTGCGAGGGAGACGTTTCAAGTGAGAGTCTGCAGTAGCGAGTACTTATAACTCGATAAACAGTGAACAATTTTGCTTCTATCGACGTAAATTGCAAGGATTGCGATGACGAGGTTAGACTACTTATGTCTCACACAACAATCAACGCTATAGCGTGTTCAGACGTCAAACTCTCACCGTTATGAGATACATGTGAGGGCGGTCCTAGATTTCTACATGTCATCAAGGAAGGGCAAACTGGCGCCATCCTGCTGATGATGTCGAGTTCTCCAGTTGCTCGGGAATAAGTACAATAGCCGGACCGGAACGCCACTTCTTGACCTTGAGCTGACGCGAGCGCAAGCTCGCATGGGGCACTGGCTAATACTTATCCTTCAAAAGCCTTCCACTGCTTGCCGCAAGTTGAC
Organism: Smithsoniella earleae; assembly: GCA_032356285.1. Taxonomy (NCBI): domain Eukaryota; kingdom Viridiplantae; phylum Chlorophyta; class Ulvophyceae; genus Smithsoniella; species Smithsoniella earleae. The sequence goes on from JAULKQ010002892.1 coordinate 28,731, forward strand.
CCAGGTTACCGATGCAAGGCGAGCGGGTTTACCAAAGCAACCGCGAATCTCCACCAAAAAGTAACAGCCTTGATCCCACTAGTGGCACACTGCCGTGTCTTCTGAGCATAACACCTGCAGTCTGCACGTGTTAAAGTAAAGATGAAGCTGGAGGGTGAACAACAGAGACTTTGAAGTGGCGATGTACTCAATCTTATCCATATCATCTCCACTATCGCCAATCCATCCATGACTTCCTCATTCGCCTTTTTACAGACATTATACCAGCTATGCTATCGATCAAAGGTGAGCAAGTACCTGTCAAGATCTTACCTCAACTTAGATCGACTTAAAAAAGTACAACGTAAGCTCAAGCTACAGCATATGTATTCACCGATAACCACACTTCATTGTCATGCTCTAGCAACTGCATTGCAAATGCAGTTAGTACAATTGCAAATTACATTCTAACCACAAACAACCTGAAAAGTAGCCTAGCTTGGCTCAAGAGGGGTCATTTCTACTGTTCACCCCGAATTAGAACGCCAGCACTGGACACATCAAAAGCAAGGCAGAAGACGAGACTACCGGCTTTCAATTCAATCCATATGCATTCTTGACAGAACCTATTATAGACTAAGCTTACAAGAAATGAGAATCCTGAATGACCTTTCGGAGACAGCAGCCGTTAGTGGAACACTTAAGGAGGGAACCTTTTGGACACTGTGCACGGAGACCTTTCAACAGCGTCAGCAAGAGCAAGAGCGAAACCATACGTTAGCTGTACGAACAAATAGAAAGATGGCGATAACTTGATAGTATCAATGCTTGCGGACATTACATCTGAATAGGTAGTGTGGTGTTCGTGGACAGCATAACAAAGCCTTTGGTTAGGATTGATTCAAGTACATGTCTCGGTCTATTGTCGATTACAGATCTACGTTTTGTAACAGCAACCACTCCAAACCTGCCACACCTGAAGATACCTAAGAGCAAATCTCCAAACCTTATAGAAACTGATCAATACCAACCCATACTGAAATTCACACACTTCATGCTACAGTACTGCTAGCGCTTATTGCATATCGCCAACCTCTGCACTTCAGAGTTTGCCTCGCGGACCTAGCACACTTGACAGTTCTGTTTTCACCTCATGTGACAATCCGGACATGATAAGGTTTCTTATATTCCTGTGTTTCAGCGTGGTGGCCAATACTTTGTTACATCAGAAAGAGAATAGCACAAGCAGCCTATTTTAAACCTCATGTGTACGAGTTCAATGTGCCATTACATCAGGCGATCTATGAACAATTAAGAGATATGCTGTAGCAATTTTGCCAAGTATAGGGTATGGAACTCAGCAAGGAGTACACATTTTCAGATTGATGGCGTGAATGTATCTACTAGTGTGATACCTACATAGGATCAAGATTTAATTACACCTGTACCTGAAGGGAGTGAATAAGCTTACTCTCATAACACAGGCAGAATGTTGTAGTCTCAATGTCTCTTTTTCGAAAACTATTGTTTGCAGCATATCAGTCTGGAGAATACCAAAGATCTCAATTCTTGACTTTTTTATTTACTATTTGTGGAGGATTCGGAGCTCTAGCAGCGAAGCTATTAGGTGGTATAGCTAACACAGCATCAAGAGGCTGCTCCATTTATGAAAGTTTCTCAACTGGTGCGCACAGTGAATATTCATTCGCATGAATACGGGGTCATTAGGCTGACTTTAGAAGGGGATTGTCAGGTTTTGCTAGAGTAGCACGAGCACATGTTCCTCTCTGATGACTACACTGCGAAGTAGACGACTCTCACGTCGAGTTATTGAGTTACACAATAATAGATAGACACGAGACATGCAATACAGAATGGAGAGCATTGGAGACGTAGTCGATGTAAGCACAAAATAATGAAGAATGTGTTTGCACAGAATCAGCCAAGGAAACCTGCCAACATCGCGAAAGAGCTCACATTCCTGCCGCCAGCGGCTAACAGAATATCTATGTACAGGGTCCAAGGTAAGTGAATCAACATACTTGGCTTTTCATATAAAAATTTTGCGCTCGTGAAAAAAAATGGAAAACCTTATGGAACTGGATTCAGCAGTTTCAAAGTTGATAGCGGAATGGCACATTATGGAACAAGACACGGGCTCCTTATAATACTAGTCTATATTGTGAAGCTGTAAAAAACGGTTGAGCTACATCGTTTGAGATGGTGCACCATCAATACAGTCGTGATCCTCTGTAGTCCCAAGGACAAAAACGATGGCATTTCAACCCCGCATCTCATAGAGAGCTATCTCAAGCTTCTAAATAGCAAAGATTGCCGCTAAATACTACCTTGGGCTCACATTTCAGAATGGATCGCATAGATAGCCCACGCATAAAGTCGGTTTCTGCGTGCACATCCTCTGAAAATCTGCGCAGTACTGCTAAGTTCTATATCACTGATCTAGACCACAAGGATTTATCACAACAAGCAGCAACGTCATTGAGCGCTATGATTCGCACTGAATGTGATGAAAACCGATTAAGTGATCTTGTGCAAGCGCTACTTCAAGGTAGAAATTTTATTTACATCTGCACATAAGCTCCGTACTTGATTCCCTGTTTTTATGGATGTTACTTCTCTTGCCAGTACTGTACAGAATAATATGTGAATCAAGCAATACTTTTTCTCGCCGTGGTCTCCGGTACGTACAAAATATGATGAGGTGGAATTCACTCGTTCAATAACAGTGCAGGCATCAGGGCATGCGGTAACATAGCGCATGCTTGGCGCTGGAAACTAGTCTGCGAAGCTTTAAGGAGCTGGCCAACAGCCCTGTGCAGAAAAATGATTACATGGGTGGTCAAACAGTTAACTGAGCAGCTTTCAGACATCAGACCTCCAGCATCTACGCAAGCTATGCAAGATCTGGTCGCGTCCATCGGGCAAGACATCGGCAGAAGTGAGCTCTTCTATGCCTACTGGTTTCACACGCAAGACATTGATTGTATTACTTCCAACTCCCCAAACATTGCTGCAGATGACCAAAGTAGCGACAAGCATTGCAATGATTCGATTATCAATGTTCAGGCTTCGAAGGTGGAAGCAATAATGAATCCATTAATCAGAGCCACCAGCCGTGCACATGGAAAGCGACCTCACTGTGACACAGCTGGCGTGCTCCTTGGCACTTCGTTCGATTCAGTATTCCCTTCTGATTTGCAAGTCAAGGATGCTCTTCATAGTGCTGCCAGCCGGATTGGTAGCATGCTGCAGCAAGGGACAATCCCAACTGACAACGCAGGTACATTTAAAGCGGTTCAAGCAGCATGGTCCAAGCTTCAATGTCTCAATATTCGAGATGCAAGATTGACAAATACCACTGTGACAGTAGCACTGCGAACCTTGAGAGCTAACAAGCACTGGACAGTAAGAACTTCGTCCCAGCTGCTTGATAGCAACACTTTTCAGTGATCACAATCTGCTCAAGTGATGCTCAGCCAACCTTAAGTTACCTTTCTGTTCAGGTCGTTGCAGACTGTGTGAAAAGCATTTCAGCTTGCTTGCTGGCTGTTCCAACTGTGGAAAATGCTACATCAGGCATTGTTGAGCAACCTGAGAACGGCCAGATGGCACCATCACCATACTCAATTATCTGCAAGCATGCATACTTTCTCACCGAAGCACTGCAAAAGGTCCGATACCACAAAATAAAGTGCTGTAGGGATGAAGCTGCAGAGTGTTTGAGCTTGCTGAAGTCCATGGTCCCTTCAACCATGATCGAGCAGGGACTGGGTGAGAGGTGTGGCAATACGTCATCAACTCGAAGGATCCCTGTGACAAAGAAAGCTCCATGGCTTCATCAGAGAAAGGAAAGTGAAACAAAGCTCTCAAGGAAACCCAGCATTGATGCACCTCCACATGATGATGATGGGTTGTCAAAGCAAAGTAAAGCGATAGTACCTGTAAGGAAGGTGCCACAAACCGTCACCCAATTAAGAGACTGTACAATCAAAAGTTTCCTGCACATATTCACAGGCCATCGTGAAAATTATCTGAGAACACATCTCACCACATCTTGCCTGTTCATACCACTGGTTGTAAGAGTACTGACTGCAATTATGCTATAAAGCCCTGTAATCAGTACTACATAGATACGATTAGATCTGTTCAAGAGCCTGTGCACTACAGTTTCTCTTGCTTGTCATGTTCAGGTTCTGGAAAGATGACTCGGCTTGGATTGGAAGAATTTTGAGTTTTAATTGCATGGCTGCCAACAGTTTCCATGGTGTGCGTGTATGGGGGTGATTAATAGAGTAATTGAATTGCCTGTACATGCAGAATGGCCAACTTTTCACCACACAGGCCCCTCAGGCAAGCTGAGCGTGACTTTGGTGTTCAAGTGTATGCACCTGCACCACCAAGCGCTCAAGTTATAGACAGAGAGCAGGAGATACAGCCTGTACTTCCTCTGTCACCCGGAAGTTGTGAAACTATTAATAGTGCCCCGGCTCAACCGTCTGCGCCCTTAAGTGCTTCTAGAAGCCCCTCATCCACATTGTCTTCCCCACAGATCATAGAGAAAGAAGACAAAGCCATGCCAAGTATTGCGTTATGCAGTGAAGATCAGATTTCAGGCACCCGTGAACGCAAAAAGTTGGAACAATTAACTCAAATCCAGCATTCTGCTGCACCCTTTATCCTGCAGCCCTCGCAGGCTGTGAATGCTCTACCTGATAGATCTCCTTCCGCAACGAGGCTGTTTGATACACATGCAAGAAATCAAGATACGAATATCACTGAAACATCCACCAGTAAGAGGCATCATACCCCTGAGAACACAAGTTCACGCAGAAAAGTGAGCAGTGAACTGATTCCATTGCAGGACCTCTTTCCAGGCCGATATGATGACTCTCAAAGAACCTCAACCAGTAAACTAAGTTTTGCAGACCTGAAAACATCTTGCTTGAAGCAAGGCAACCAATCTGGTCAGCTACTACATGCAGAGTCAGGAAAGTACTGTACATTGAAACCTCCTCTTCCACAAGGCAATGACAAAGGTAACTTTCAACGTGAAGTTGAGGCAGATCTTCATGCTGATAAGGCGCATTCACATCCACAATCTTGTGAGGAAAACATGCAAACACAACAAGATCTTATTGATCTACTAGATGGTTCTAAGCAGCAGCCTCCTCTGCAAACCTTAAGTAACAACATATCACGAGGCAGTTATCCAGCCCATGAAGTTTTGTACAGAGCAAGTGGCTTTGATGGCAGTTGTCCAAGAGAGGCAACCTTGAGCCATAGAGATGCAAGCTTAGATGACGCTAGTAACATAGATTTGAAACCAACAGTTCCTACCATTGAGGTTAGCCAAAAACCACTTGCAATAAAACCACTCAAGTGCAACAGCATATATACTTCAAACGATGCTAGCCTGGAAATGCCAGACAGCATGACTCAAAAAACTCATGATGCTGATCACCACTGCACAGATTATGTTGAGAAAGGTATGGATCTTTGAAATTAGCCCTACAGCTGAATTTACCATCTTTTCTCTCAAGGTTTTCAAGCCTTTGTACTGATTTATAACCTAATACTTGGAAGAAGTATCATAGAGATAGTATACTTGTTTGCCGTACATCTCACAGTTGTGCAGGTGCTGTAGATTTTAGACAACCAGACCAGTCAATGGTTGAGGATTCTCACAGCGCTGCAGAGGAAGGTAAAAGAGAGCACGCTGAAGGAGGTTACCTCCTCTCATCACAACTGAAAGAAAACGGCATGGATCACTCCAATATACAATGCTGCCCACTGCAGCAAGAGAGCAATTATCAGCATCCATGTAGAGCATCCCAGACAAGAGCAAAGCCAAGTATGAACGTGCCATTCTTGACAGGACCCACACACAAATCCTCTCTGCTGGAAAGACCAGATGCAACATCTGGTGAGCATTTTTGAGCCTAGAAAGAGTTTCAACTACGACTAGACAAATAAAATGAACTAAGATTGATAAGAACACAACTTCTACATACAGCATGTCCCAGCTTCCGAGCAACTTGCCCAAAGTTCATGATAATACACTTGTATTACGAGAGCTGCAGAGTTGTCTTTGTATAGGTCATAGTATGCTTTGGTGCAGACAACGCATCACATCAAATGGTTGTGACTCTGGAGATCCCAGAAGATGACTCGCACAATTCTGTGCAGAGTGCAGTTCACCAAATTGCTGCCCTGATGCACTCCTTCACACCCACTGTACAACAGACACAGCCGTGCCCTTCTCTTGTTCACAACAATCCAATCATCTTAACTGCAGAAAACCATTGCCACCCATCATCAATTGCTCATCACCAGTCCTTCCCTCGGCCGCATCCTCGCCCACCAATTTATCCCAAGCCAACCAGTCTTCCCACTTCCCCACTCTCAAATCTGGATCCTCAATATCAACCGGTCTACAAAAAACACAACAGAGATTGGCTGCATTGCTGCATCGAGCCAGAGCAGTTCTCTCACACTCTTCCAATACCAGTCACAATGGAATATCCATTGCAAGCTCCTCAACAGATTGGCAGTCCACTTCCAGACACAGCCTTCAAAATTGCTCCACAAGTTTGCACGGCAAACCTTCATGTCCCTCAGCCACCTCTTCAACTCAACACTGCAAGAGAAGTTCTGTCCACTTCTGCAATGATACCGGAACTTCAAGAGACCAATTCAATCAAGCGACCTGTCAGAGCGTCGACTCAATCCCCACCCAACAGGCTGTCCTTCCAAGCACATCCCTGTCTTCAGCATACAACAACTTTGCCAAGGGAGCCTCGAAAGAGCATGTGGCAATCAGTATACAGCCAGGTTCGAGGCAGATCACTCGACACAGCCATGCAGGTTCTCAGACATTCCCTGAATACACTAGAATGCAATCCAACCCTGGTATGTCCTTCACTGGCTGCCACGAAGCCTCTGCAGATGCTCAGCAATCCACGTCGCCATTCAGATATGAATGTTGTGAGAACCAAGACACCACCCCAGCACAAAGTGAGAATCCTGGATCGCACAATCATGAATCTGCCCACCACAGCCAAAGAACTTCGTTCTCAGGATCCCTTCCTTTACAAAAATCTCCTGAAGAACAGGGCCCCAGAACTACCAAGCCACAGTGTAACAGCTCCCTTGATGAGCAGCCCCTTCAACAGTTGTGCAGCAAGAATATGGAGGGGGAGCTCCAGTCAAAGCCACGGTGCATCAGAGATCAGGGCATCCCTCAACCCAGCGATATATTCTCCAGACAAAGGTTACAACAAGACCTCTCGGGATTACGAAGCTTTACATCTGAATCAAGCAAAAGTGAGCAAAGAACGTCAATCGATAGCTGCAACACACCTAGAGCCAGGCATCCAGCCAGGAATCCGAGCAAAGAGCGCAGCTCCCACTGTCAGAGAGTCTCGTGCATACAACTGGACCCCGCACCAAGTGGTCAGGTCTCCAGCCAGCTCAACGATCAGGAGTCCCGCCAGGAGGGCTATAGAGAATCCAATAGAGAGGTCTGCTTGCCCTCACCAGGTACCGAGATACTTTTTCCAGAGTTCCATGGAGGAGCAAGACTTACTATACAACAAGATCACGACACCAAGTGTGCACAATCACAAGAAGGTGAAGCAGGGAGACAAGGAACGGAGTGCTTTATGTCTGAAGAGTTTGCGGCCCCCTCAACCCTGGAAACAAGGGAAAATGAAAGACTACTTGGAAGAGGATACTGCAGTCCTCAGCAATCACAATGGTCTGGGACAGTGGAAAAGATCAAGCAGCAGATCACCACTAGTGACTTCATGTCACCTCGATTTGAAAGACCGGCTCAGGGCAGTAAGCCCAGCCTGTGCAAGTCAATCAATGGCATCACTCCCGAATGCTCAAATGCGCTCAACACACATGCGAAGCGCCGTCAGCCGAGATCTTTGTCACCATCTCTGTTTGCCTCTCTCGGATTTGCAGTCACAGAATGCAACAGAAGTAGAGCCTTGCACGAGCACGAGCACACAAGGGGGAGAGCAGGTTTTACAAGGAAAGAAGCCTTTTGCTTCCAGGATAAACAGCAAGAGCTTGCAAAGAGTTTTCGATCACCAAGACTGCATGACTTCTCACAAGTCCAGTTCGGTCTCCATGCTAACAAGCATGTTGAGCACTGGAGAATCAAAGGTCCTGTGTACAGGAAACAGTCAGCAGAGAAAGGCAGCCCAATTAGAGGTGCCCACTCCTTCAAAGACAACCACTCCCGGCCATCTCCGAGAAAGGCAGCATATCAACAAATTATTGCCATCCCAGGACTCATCAGTCCCCGCATGCGCCGATATTGACAGGAGAAGCGCAACCCAAGACTTGAACAGCTTCGATTCACAACCTGTTCAGGGAGCTCATTGCTCGAAAATCAATCACAAAGAGTTGAGTTCAAGCATTGTGACCTCTACAAGCTCCTCGCTGCCCTCAAGCGCCTCCTCAAGTGTCTCACTCCCAGATTCCCTGTCCTTGTCTAAGTTAGAGTTGGAAAAGAGCATGGCACCTAGAAGTGCCCTCCAATCAAGCATTGGTGATGTCAAGAATAGGTTGTTCAACTCAGCTCACCCATCTTTGCTTCGGCGTGAAGTACTCATGTTGAGGTCATTACTCGACTCGTAGATAAATAGCTGTGAAGGTTGTGGATTCGCTTAGCAAGCTTGTAAAGATTCTCTTGGCGCGCAGACACAAGCATTAAGTGATGTGTTGCACACCATATCACTGTCTCAGACTTGGGATAGAAAAAGACAGTGACGAGTAGGTAACTTGAAAACACCTCACCCGGAACATGAGGTAGTACTGTTGCTTAGAAGCACATTGTTGATGAGATGTGCATCTCTACGCTGATTGTGCATATAACTTGATATTTCATGGGTGCGAGCTTGTGCTGCTAGTGCTGGTTTGATTAACTGCTTAAGATGTCAAGCAAGTGAGTTCCACAACCTTGGCAATGTAACAACATGTGTGACCTGAAAGTACATCCAGGTAATACTGCTCAACTTGCTACCTTCTGGAACTTCTGACGTGACTGTTATGATAAATGTTTTGGTGGCAATTGGGTGACATATTGAAGCCAAGAGGTTACTCTTGTCAAATCCTTCGCTCATTCAAACATTTTATCGAGAAGTGAACCAGAGACTTGATTATATCACCACCAAGCTAAGTTGTTTACATTAAATTGTGAAAATATGAACGAGAGTCTTCCACAATGTTCAAAGTGAGATTAGATTTCGTGATAATAATGCATTACAGTCCCCAACAAGGCGCATTTCAAGTAGCAAGAAAGAATACTCTTCGACATAAAGCATGGCTCGCATGCAATCCTCTCTGATGCATTTCTACAAATACTATGACTCTTTTCTCCTTGGAGTAATCGCTGCACCTGTACATGGGCTACGATGTTGCAACGCGTTGCACTTGGTTTGTATGCATAATATGAGAGCACGGAAGAATACATGTACAATGAAGCCCCGATGAGCAGCCCTCCGCGGAGCTCCGATAACCCGAATCCCTGGACACTCGACTATTTTTTGGCATTATGTTCTACAGAAATTGTTTCAAGTACCCATGAATTATGATTTAATAACCCGAGGTTTCGCCGAATTAACCGCATTCCTTGGTTTAGTAACTGGTCGACTTATCGGGGCATGACTGAATATGTCTACGTGCGCGCATGAATGTAGTCACATTTGACTTTCAATTCGATTTCTCAGTACTACATTACGCTAGCTGACATGATACAATTGCAACAGCGCTCAGAAACGGAAACTCACAAGTCTACACTACGTGTGAATTTACCCACATCCCATTGGGATTTTCTCAACTATCGACCATACCAGGCAAGGGGAATCGCTTTACCATTCTTGGGCAAATACAACTGTGACGGTGACACGAGAACGCCAAGTCTCTTCATTTTCTAAATCCTTATTCAGCTGACTTGATGATGGATGATAGACCTGTTGACATAACTTACTACTTTGATGTCGAGTCACCTTACAGCTACTTTGGATACGAGCTTCTGTTAAGGTCGTACCTAAATACTGTGTAACGAGTTCTGAAGGACAGTAATGCAAGGTATCTTGTTTAGTGTAGGAATGAAGAAGCGTGGAACGCAAGTGTTACTTTCAAACCAGTGCAATTAGGAGGAATCTTCAGGAGCACAGGAAATAAACCGCCCGGATTCGTAAAGTCAAAAGGTACAATATTGCTCCTATGCCGTATAAGATAGCTTGAATACTTTATTTTATGCCTGAATCAGTCCTGTCACGGTCCTATGGATCCTGGAGCCCCATGTCATTATCTATATGCAGCTGGTCAACGGGCATTTACGGCAACTATTGTTTATACATTTGTGCAGGGGAATATAACCTCAACGATCTACAGCGTAAAGCTGAATTGTACCATATTCCTTTCAAGGGTTTGCCATCGAACAGTCGGGCGAATCCAGATGCACCAAATCCTGTGTTCATTAGTGTTACTGCACATCGGCTACTTACCGTCGCCCTCGATAGGCACGTGCGTACTTCACATTTCCCCGAATCTCTTGATTTATTTGGCTCAAGGCAGGATTTTTTGTGTTATGAAGCAGGCGTCGATACTGGTTGTCTTTGAATTGAGATGTCGCTCGAAGCGAGCAGATCATGTCCCCTCCACAACATTTGCTGTATAATTCATTCTGCTTTCCAAGAACTTTTCAAGAGTAAAACACAAAGATTCATGCTCATACTTTGCGTTCCACAACTGGAAGTAAGCAGTATTCGAGAACCAGGCGCTATGGCCCGTTGTGGCCTCGTCCAGGGTGGAAGAAGTATCATAAAGTGTGAAATACGATCTTTACAGCACTGTTCCATCTCTTTTGCCATAGGAAATAGCTTAACGAGAATGGAAGACATAGCCTCAACACGTACGTTGTGCCTTGAAAGCACGGTGGGGGAGTCAGCCAACCTCGTCCGCAGGAGGTCAATCGATAAATGTTCGCATCTATAGTCTAAGTGGAGTGTTCAGGCTTGAGTGAGAGCGCACAATCTTAAGCAAAAGGGTTCGCAGCTAGAACACTAGGTATGCTACAGAGCAACAACGGGCTGCGAGCTCACCTCTCGATCGAATTGGGTGCCACAGCCGCAGCCCATGCAGCAGGAATTGAGTTGAATAAGCTCTTCGCCTTCTTGCATTCCTGGCACACAATCATTACTATGGAGTCGTCGGGCGGCTGTATTTTGAACACAGGGCTGACCCTTGCACTGTGTATACAGTGCCAGTTCAAGTGTCCCAGAACAGTGCAATCGAAAGGAGGAGTTGTGAACATGAAGTGAGAACCAATGGCCACAGCATTATAAGATTCACCTCAATTTCGAGTGTGGTGCGACACTAGGTCAGCTGCCTGTGTGGGGTGTTGAAGCATGAGCTACCTCTGTGGTGCAACCAAATTTCGCCTGAAAGCGCAAACCAGGTAGCTAAAGACTGCAGCAGTATTCAAGAGTCCTTGTCTCTTCCCATTGCACTCTAATACTGGATGCAAGAGAGCAAGATCTTCCCAGCTGGTGGCATTGGGCCATCTGTGTCCCTGGGTAACCACTTGATTATCGGTATATACTCTATTTTTTGAATGTATCACCTATGAATACAAATCAATGAACGAAGTGATGTGCACAGAAATAAATTGGAATGGAAAGACAAACAAGGAAGGCTTAGAATGGGGAGATTCACTCGAAGTCATTCAAACGATCTGATGGAGCATAACCAAGCTGCTGACTTGTATGCTCATTTCAACAGATTTTGGTGGTTGTGCCATATGGAGAAACATGAGTTGGAATATTCAGATGATTATTAATCCGTCTTCAAAATATAGCTTTTTTGTTATACATTTGGCCATTGTTGTATGGAATGGATTCTCATGACCTGTGCGTGGCAAGATTGTTAAGTTCCCTGCTCTGGTCCTGTTTGATGTGATCACATGCTGATCACATTCTTGAGGCTGGCCTTGCTACACAGTTCACACTTGATTATGTTGACATTCCACACATGTTTCAGTAGCAGTGGTCTTACACCATAGCAATCTCTTAGTCATCTCCATGTATTTGACCATCACTCGTTGACAATTGCCTTGAGCAAGTCCGCAGACTGGTCATTGTTTAGTGCGATTGTGTGTACATTGGGTCTTTATCATACCAGTGTATTAGATTGTTAGAATGTGTGTTACGTTGTTCAGGGAAGCCGAGATACCAGATGCCGTGCACTGATTCGGAAGCTATTCCACAGTGTCATGGTCAAGTATGCAGCAAAGCCTTTAATTTTGTCTCCTAAATTTTTGCAGGAGCTGACTGAGTATGCCCCATGATGTACTGTGTCTGTTGGTGTCTTGAGCAGATATGCATACAAATTATGGAAATTCTTGTTGATAATGCATGCTACTAGCAAGCAGCTAGATGTGCTGAGTTTGATTTAGTTTGATTCCGACCTTCCATGTGCTTACTGATGTGAAGCAAGTTTCACCAGTCCAGGTCTGATACTACAGGGATAGTGGGTTTTCTTCTGTTGAAGCAGCAGACATGTTGGAAGATAGCTCTTCTGAGAAAACAAAAGAAATGCTGCGTGAAGCAACTGCGGAGGCAGCTCATGAAGGGGCGTTCGGACTACCGTATTTTTGTGTTTCTGGTCACGACGTCCCTGAGAAGCATCGCTGTTGGTTTGGGGCTGACAGCTTGCATTCAATATCACTGGTCCTTAGAAAGCCCTTCATGTGGGAATTGAGCAAGCTATAGGTTGTCCTTGCTTTTTGATGGGCTGTAAGTAGTGGAAGCAAAAGGAACATAGTGTTGTGTATCGATGGCTGCATCTTGACATGAGTTGACAGCACTACGTAGTATACAGAACGCATATTGTGGCAGATTGCTCGTTGTCAGTGCTTTTTATCATTTTTAGCTCGAAGGTGTCACTTGTATTCTCAATAACTGTTTTGTAGTGTACCAGTGTTGGTGGTGAGAGGGATAGTGCCTGTACACATTGTCAGTCAGGCGTAAGGCTGAATATCTAACCAGTGTGGTTAGTAGCACTGGTGGGGTGTTCATGGAACTAATAGTTTGCACAGTCAATGGATGACAAATGAAACACATAAAAGAGTGGCTAAAAAACCTCTGAGCATGAGTATGTGCTTGTTACTGTTGTAAAAGTACATTTAAACTGCTGAATTAAGTGACAAGAGGTATAGAAAGTTTGTGATTCTTTATCGTCACGTCGATTGTGAAATTGCCACATTTTATTCCCTCATGCTCGCCAATATCGTAACATAGTCCAGCGTGAAGACACTTTTTCTGGAGCTAGACAGTTACTGACTTCGAAATTTAATCCGGAGAAAAGTATTTACTTCAATCCATGGCCTGTCCAAGATGATATATCGGCTCTCACTTTGGACAAGCTTACGTAATGGGATTTTGCCATGGCCGCGGTTTTAGACTCAACCCAACCATACCGTGCCATACAGTTATCGTAGAAATTTCCATGCAGCACGACTATCGATATAGAAGAATGATACTTCATTGAAACGATATGTAAGATAAGTTGTTGCGGGAATACCATCGAAGTCACAGTTGACAGATTCTATCATCCTTGGTTATTTTGGCACATCAGAAAGTAAGTACAGTTAGCTTAAACGAAAGATTTGAAAAAGTAATTATAGCCTTTGACAACGTTTAAGTACTATTAAGCGTATCGGATTTCAATTTTTGTGACTGGATCTGAACATGGGTGGGTGCTTGAGCTCATGTTGTGGGGACACTCAGGAGCATGTGATAGACGGGTATGGAAATTATGCGTGAAAGAGCATACGTGCCATATTACAGCTTGATTGAAATATCTTGTTCAGTGGCGCGGAGTACGAGAGTGTGGGACCGTCGCGGAGTTCACCTGGGGACATAGAGGCTCGACGAAGGGCAGCGGCAGCGGTGAACACCTCTACCCGTATGATGTTGCACCATACATCCCCAAATTTGAGCCATTCACTTAGTTTTCTCTGCTATCGTGCAGGCGGAGGCAAGGCAACAGAAATTTGCTTCAAGTGCGGTAGGACGCGCGGCAATTATATCCGACCAGAAGTCTAAACAGCGAGTTATCAGCACAAGGCCAGATACTGTTGTTCAAGATTGGCAGAATTGACCTTGCGTTCCATCGTCAACGCTGCTGAAGATTACCAACAGATTTGACTTGAATTTCCTATGTTGAACCCGTAAAGGCTGAAATTTCATTTTCCAACAACATTATGTACAATGAGGGGCTCTTGACCACATTATTGAGAACGTGAACGAGACTGTTTTCAACTTTTACCTGTAAAAGGCAGCCACGGCCTACAGGTGATGCATACGAACAGGATAGACACAGAGAGCAAGTATCAACATCCTGGGCACAAAGCCCTATCATCTAAGACACTTGTACAGAGCCTGATGTGAAACCTGGTTGGGTGTAGCGATACTTTCCGTCAGGACCAATACCAAAACCTCTAGGATCGACGAACACGTTTTCTAGCAATTGGCGTTTTTCAGGCTTGGGTGACTTGTCAGCAAATTCAATAGATTCTTCAACGATGGCCTTCACTTCTGCGTCTATCTCAGGGAAGTCATCTTTACTCAAAAGATTGTGCTCTAGACAGAATTCTTGGAATGCAGGAATAGGGTCTCGTGCCTGCGTGCAGTGTATGTTTGCTCAGCAAAATAGAAAAAAGAAAGTGCAAGTACAAGTTGCTCTTGCTACTTGCCAACCGGAAAAAATTTGAAGTTTGAAGCACTCACCTGATATGCAGCCTTCTCTTCCTTGCTGCGCAACTCATCAGGATCGGCTAGTGAGTGGCCACGGAATCTGTAAGTTTCACATTCGATCAGTGTTGGCCCCTCACCACGTCGGGCACGCTCCACTGCTTCAATGGCCACCTCTCTGACCTTGACGACATCCATACCGTCTACGTAAACGGAAGGCATCCCAAACGCTGGCCCCTTCTTGTAAATGTATGGGTATTCATCACCAGCTGTGGATGAGGTAGAGCGAGCATGCGACATACCAATTGCCCACTTGTTGTTCTCCACAACAAAGATATGTGGCAACTTGTACAAAGCTGCCATGTTCAGGCATTCATAGAACTGGCCAACATTACAGGTTCCATCGCCAAAGAAGGACGCAGTGACGTTGTAGGGTCCCTCTTCATGCAACACATCAACATTGTACTTGGAGCGGAAAGCGGCCCCCAGACCAACAGGGATGCCTTCACCAATGAAAGCGTAACCTCCCAACAATCCGTTCTCGTTGTCAAACATATGCATGGAGCCTCCCTGTCCGCGACATAACCCAGAAGCCTTGCCAAAAAGTTCGGCCATGACTGCCTTGGGATCCGATCCTTTTGAAATAGCGTGCACATGATCACGATATGTACTGCAGAAACATTGCTACCAGTCATGAAATCTATGCTGCCTGGGGTTGCTTTACTCGACGTGCCCGTTAGTGCAGAGAATGCGGGTCTGCTAATACGACATGTGTGCTGTCTGTTGTGCTTCTCGAAGCAAGTTCTCAGAAAAGACATCTTATTTTTGCGAATTTGACCGTGAAGAAGCTTGTGGAAAATAGCTGACGTTTCTCTGGTATCGCGCTGCAGTACGTTTGGGTGAAGATCGTCATGCTCTGGTTGAGCATTGACCTTGCGAAAGAATCACAGAAGGGTGGAGGCAAACCTGCAGACGTAATCTCCTTTGTTCAAAAGTCTGATAATGCCTGTGGAGACTGCTTCTTGGCCACAGTACAAGTGGACAAACCCAAACATCTTGCCGCGGTAGTACATCTGGGCACACATGTCCTCAAAGTCACGGCCCAGCTTCATATCCTTGTACAGATCGCGCGCAACTTCAGAATTTAGCTGCAGTTTTTCAAGATCAGCGCTGAATGGTTTTTCTTGGTGGTTGACTGCCTCGAACTCCACTGGCGCTGGATCAGCTGCTACAACAGATGCGGCAACACAACGGCCGCTGGGGCGTACAGGACCCGCAAGCCTGCAGCTGGGAGTGTGAGCTTTCCTTGCACTCTTCAGCATTGTGGCCTGTAAATCGCCTACTTCAGCTACCACAGTAGAAGCCTCGACGACGCCGCAGGTTTCAATTACCCTTAGCAAAAGCACGCACAAGCAATAACTGCGCGACCGCTGATTAAACCAAGACACAATGGAGTTGTTTGGGGGCCCTGAAAAAGTGGTGCAAAGAAACCCCCTTTCCTCCAAATGCAAAATCGCATGCGAGAGCTCACGTGCTGACAAGTCGATATATCAAGATACACTTGACTTGCTGACGCGTGTTGATAACACTCTACTAGTGAATCGGATCTGACACGAGCAACCTTCATCAATGATCAACATATTCGACGAAACACTTCAGAAAGCCATCGCAAGGATTATACTTGAAACTTGCGACAGAGCAAACTTCTCTTTGGGACTAGTACCGGGTATACCTTCGGTGTTACACAATGTTTAATCACGAAAACTCGTGAGATGGAGATAAATAATAGATGGTTGTCGAACGTTATGTGAGGTTGAAGCGATGAAGTGCAAGGCACATTGACTGTACACCCTGGTCAATGGAATCCCGTTCCAAAGCAACATTCCTCCTCAGCCGAATGTATTACCTTAAAATACAATGCAGAGTACTATCAGCCATTGAGACGGATGTCGTTTTTCTCCTCCGTTAAACGATAACTTGATTTCGGTGACAGGTAATAATGACCAAACCTCCGTCGTCTCTTAGCAATCTTATGGCCGCTGAATGCGCGTGCACCAAACTGACCTAAACTTTTGACGCATTTGCATCTTCCAGCGCTTGTAAAACTAGACAGGAGTCAAATGATTGGCCGCTCTCTACCTTAACCCAATAGAGCGAGCGCGAGAACAAAATTACATGCAGCACAACATTTCCTAGATCTAGCAACCAACCTTTGAGCGACACTTATGCCACAGTATCACTGTTGCTGTTGCTCGAAGGCATAATTGCGATTGCTGCCGATTCTGAAACAATGGTGAAAAAATGGGGCTTGCTGAGGCGAGTTACACATCTCAAGGTACACTGATGATTATCTGATAAATAATCGAGGTCCGGGGAACGGATAAGAGCAGCCTTCATCTCGTAACGGTCAGGCTGGAATACAAGTCCACGTACAAGGGGCGCAGAGTTCTCTTTAGCATGCACATATAATTCCGTTGACGGCATCCATGGTAGTCATCAAGAGCTGTAAATGTGTCAAGCGGTACAGCTTCAAGGCACTTGAGCATCTACCACTGATCCTGTGTGACTAGGGGGTGTTGAAATGGATTTGCTGCTCACTTCTTGTTTCTTGCTAGTAGCTGCGAGTCGGGCCTCGATAGCTTGCCGCCCTATTTCTCTTCTTCGAGCTGCCTCACGGTCGACTTCTGTAGGTGAAGACTCAGGTGATGCTAGTGATAGTGCAGACACTGCAGGTTGCGTGATTGGCAGCATGGGGGTTGGTGAGCGGTAGAAGCCAGTCACTTTTGCCATCCTTGTGAATGCGATTGATAAGAATGGCTGCATGAAGGGAGGGCACATGGTGGACAGTGCAAAGTCTGGACTTGGGTCTCCTCTTACTCCTACGTAAACATCACTGTTGGCCTACCAAATTCTGCAGCAGGAATTCTTGAGAATGACCACGAAGATATGATTCAATAAACAACATATCATGATCTCATAAGTAGCGAACTTCCAAGAAAAAGTGCAGTCTTGGCCCCTTTTTGACTTGGAAATCGGCACACCTTCCATGCCTGTAGATTTGATGAATCGAATGTAAAACCAACCACAGTAAGTCCCAGTAATTGCAATCCTGAATACGGTCAAGTACGGTCATAAAGACTATGTTACCTTGGATGTACTATTGCAGAGCGCACAAAACAACATACCTGATAATTCCACCATTCAAATAAGCCATTGAGTATATACAGCAAAGTAAAAGGTACAATCCTGGAAGGTACTGGGTAGAGACTGTAACCATGGGCATTACAAACACATCTTGGCCTGGTAATACATGTTTAACTGCAACAAGTAATGCACCTTCTACACCGTAGAACCCTCCAAACTCTGAAAATAAAGAGGCGCCTCTCCGCGTGAAAATAAAGACTACATACTGGGTAACAAAAGAGACTAAACCGCAAGATGCTGCAGACACCAGTATGAGCATTACGAATTGCAAACGACCGTATATTGGCTCGCACACAGAAGCTGCGAAAAACAAAACAAACAGACCAGAAACTAACGACAAAGCGGAATTCTCAATGAAAGAAGAGGTTAAAATATTCCAGGGACATCGAATAGTATGCCCTGCGATAAGAGACAAGGATTGCCTGCATGACAATCACCATATGTATTGCTTGCATAAATTGCATCAGATCTGCAGCAGGATAGTTTCAACTATCCAACAGCCAAACTCACCTCAAGTATGGGGATAAGGCCCCGAGAACTGTCTCAGACACGAGCAAGAATGCGATAGCAGTGGGAACTATAGAGACGCGACCGAGTCGTGACTTCGCTTCAGTGACGAGAGATAGCACCGAAGGCGGAATCATCATGATCATACGGTAATTAGTATGCAAGTCTTATGGTGAGTGACAGGTGTGCAGAAGGTTATTATAATTTCTTCGTGAGCGAGTTCTTACGCAAACACCTGCTACATGGAACAGTTTTCTCCTGGAGCGCACTCTACCTGGCCTCTAAACGGAGAGTAGCACGGGCAAGGCTGTTAAGAACATGGTCGATTAGTAGTCCATAAAATCTCGTCCTACACCGTGAGCATGTACAACATGTTGTGACTCGTCAGCGTGCTGCACCGTTCCAGCATCAGAGTGGACGCAGCAATGCATGCAGAGCCTAAGGTGTAGTGACGAACACAGGATTAACCTTCCCATCAAACACTCTATCATAATCTCTTTGGAAATAACAGGGCGTGCCAGCGACAAATTTAATTCTCCCGACGAATGCTCACTTTCCAACCAGACCAAACACTGCAGTTGTAATGTACAGCTGATGGGCCTGACCATTCAGCAACAACTGCGTTACATCCAATCATGCAAAAGCATCATTACTAACAGTTACAATCGGATTCCCAAACAGTCATCAATTTGAGGAATAGCAGAAAGGTGACCCAACGCGCGCCTCAATACACTCTACACATCGCTACTCGACAAGTAACATGTAAACTACAACGTCAAAAAATTATTAGAAATTGGTGCTGCTAAGCGCTCAAGCCCAGTCGAAGTCTTCATGCTCACACCAAGGTTACTACAGAGCACAACCTTTTCTGCCAAGATTACAACACACGGCTAGCTGGCCACGTACAGGATGATCCAACAAGCGATGGTCGCTCAGCTTCGGAAAAACAATGGGGAATATGTTCAGACTGGCGCTGATACACGGTATCCCTGCAGTCCTGCACAGCATACTGAACAGAGCCAGTGTCTAATATCCTGTCACTAGATTCATCAAAATTTCTCACCATACAATCAACCCCCTCAACATATTTACAATGAGGGGCAGAAGCACTACGAGAATAGCACATCTCTACCTCAGAAACAACTGAAGAACGTGATGCAGTGCCAGAGTCCAGGCTGAGCTTCTCAGAATTGGCATCCACTGGGAGGGGCTCCAATCTGTCCACCACCACACCGACATTCTGAGAAATACATGGCTGACTAGGCTCACAATCAACCAGCTTACTTTCATCTTTATTGCTACAAACATCATCAGGTGACGCTGCAGCTGGGCTGTACTTGGACAGCCCTGAAGCTGTGCCTGCATTGCAAGCGTCATTGCCCTCCTGCCTCTGCTCACCTGATTTTCGACGCCGAGTCAATTCGTCTTGCGAAGCATAGTAATCACAAGGCCTGAGATTCTTCCTCATGGAGTCTGTGATTGGGCCCCAGGAGCTAGGCACACGCAGCCGTACCCACCGCCGACGCCGCACACATGGCAGCCAGCTCACACAGCTTGTGCGGCCACAGAAAGGCAGTGTTGAAAAATTGGCAGCATAATGCCAGCCATGAGGATCAGTCATGCGGAATATTCTTCCAGAAATGTCTACTTTCCAGTCATCAACCCTGCACACGGAGCAAATGAACCATGATGACAATTCCACCACACCCTGGTGCATCAGCTCGGCTCAAAGACCTCAATTTAGCAAGTGGGCTCTTCAAAGGATTCACGAGAGAGAATAAAGTATACATAATTATATATGGTCACCGTAGCGAAACCCGAATAGCCGTAGATCCGACTATCCAACTCAAGCCCGAAATCCACGGCCCAAGGCCTGGCCTTTTGCCAGGCCCCTGGTAACCACTCGTGCAAATGCTATTGATTTGCTCTTGATGTCTTAGAAATAAGGTCCTACCAAAGGGTACTTCCCTTATCTGGATATAGCTATTTCAGCTAAGATATATCGGGTCAGTCACAGGTCATAATACTCAAAAAGTCACGTAACACGATACCGATGCTGCTCTCTGAAATCCGGAGCTGAAACCTTCCGAAAGTGCACATATGAATCCAATCCCATGGGCCAGGTGTAGAGCCGTACCATAGCCACTGTTCTGGAAGGCTTGTGGCAGCATCACTCAAGTCGGCGCCTTTCCCTACGGACTTTCCGCTCCCATCACACCAGTGCCTGACAGGGTCTGTCGGCAAGAAATGGCCTGGCCACGAGTGGCCCCAACCCCTGAAAGGCTGCCAGCGCTCATTTTCAAACACCTCCTCAACCACGAAGCCTCGAGAAGGATACAGATCTTCATGGCGTGGCAGCACCTGCTCATGAGAGCCAGGCATCGGCCTCACAGCTTGTGTCTTTGCATTCGAATCGCTGCGCTTACTTGCTGTATCTCCAGCATGTTGCCTCGGGGACGGGTTATTTGTCTGGCTGAGGGCATGCTCAGACACTACCCGTGATAAAGAGGGGCTCCTAGATGCAGAAGCGTCCTCTCTAGAGTCTTTGTGGGTTTTGGGCCGCAAGCGGTCCCATCTGAACATCATGAAGTTTCCAATGACACCAAGGCGCTGCATATGGACGTTCTCACGGGCGGGTGCTCCTCTGTTTGAGTGGCTGCAAAGAGATGAATCAACACCATTAGGACTATGCTCACGTGAGTCCTGGCTGGACTCCTCAGAGCTGTGGTGATGCTGTGAGTCATTGCAGCGAGCACGATGCCTCTCAGCCATCTGCAATCCAAAGAGGAAGATTTTCGCTTAAAGCTAGCTGCCTTTTAAAGAGTCGGATTGTCCAAAACAGAGAGATGAAGCTTTCGCACTTGATATTGGTACGCAACGTCGCCGAGAACAGACCGAACTCCAACGATGATCATTGCGATCACTAGAATGCCAACCAACGAGCGGGGGAGGTCGAAAGCCTGGTGTATGTCTGCGCAGATGCGAGCAGGGAACCAGGAATACCAGTTCGCGCACGCTGCACCAAGAGCATGCCACAAATCCAGCAGTCGCTGTAACAGGATGAAAACGAACGTACTGGACAGGAGGTATGCACAGCCCTTCACTGCGACGC
Source organism: Smithsoniella earleae (assembly GCA_032356285.1). Taxonomy (NCBI): domain Eukaryota; kingdom Viridiplantae; phylum Chlorophyta; class Ulvophyceae; genus Smithsoniella; species Smithsoniella earleae. The sequence continues at coordinate 50,325 of JAULKQ010002892.1, forward strand.
TCTGAGACGATATGGAAATTCCAACACTCATGAGCAGAACTTCGGCTGCCGGAAGAAATAGGTCCAACAAGTGATCATCAACGAATACTGTCACAAAGTTTCGGATTCTGCGCTGTGAGCCTGCTGCGGTCAGCAGTGCTGTCACGTGCACTGCTGCACTTGTGGCGACGCCGGGATACGTGACGTGCTCGCCAGGTGAACGGTTTTCAGTATGGTCGCTCTGGCAGCTTGTGGCAGCTTCGGTGGCATCCACCAAGATGACATGTTCACCCAGCACAGCTATAAACTGAGCAAAGTTCTTTGCAAGACCAGACTCAGCTGCAGGTTCAAGCATCGCTTTAGCCCACGCCGGCATAGGCTTTGAGTACGCCATTGCATAATCTATCCGCAGCTGGCAAGTACTGGGGCCTGTGGATATCATAGTGTACCGGCAGATTGTTCTAAAACGATCCCCGAATGGCGCCGTTACAGCTACTGTGCAGTCGACGATGTATTCCACGTCCTGAGATGCACGAATGCATCGGTGAAGTTCCTCCGTCTGGAGCGAGTTGCCCGACTGTTTGAAACAGATCTGTGTGCAATCATAGCTGTGTCACCGCATCGGCACGCACTTGCACAGACATCAATCACAGTCGCTCCCCTTTCAGCGAAAAAGTAGTACCTTCCTCATTCGTGACTCAAACGCGCTCCCCCTTAGCTCACAGCTGGTGACGGGTGGTGGGGACGTCCATCCGAAACCACCCGGTAAGCATGGCAGCTCATCCTCACGAAACACCCATTCTGATTCGCTATAGTCGGTGTAACCTCTTGCGTCTCTTGCAAGGCCCTGGATGAGTTCTTTTGTTGGGAAATGAGTGCTATATCAACATCTCTAGCCCAGCACTCAGAGCTGTATCCCGCCAGACAAACGAAATATACTGAACACTTAGAGAGGAAAAAAAAAGTGAAATATATTTCTATTTATAGAGAAATTGTTGGATTTGACAGGCCAGGAATCTGCGTACTTGGAACTTTGAGCCAGGCCCGAAAAGCTTGGCAAACAAGTCGTCTACAGCTGCCTCAGCGTCAACGAGTACAAGTGTAGAGCTTTTCCCATTCTCTGGGTACAACGGCCAGTAGGTATCGAAATGCATGATGACTTCGAGCGGAAGTGCAGAGCTCTGCGTAGCTTATTCATACAGCAGCACCATACGTTGCTAAACGTATATCCCTCGATAACAAATACCTTAGAAAAATTCCAATGAAGTTACAGGTAAGAAAAGCACAGATACGTCACTCTCGTCGTCAGCACGCCAGTCGTTTCGCGCCAGATCTTGGCACACTTTGAAAACTCAGCAGCGTGTTCTTCAGCTCAAACGCAAAATAGTCACGTCGAAAGATGACCGTTGTGTACATCTAATGATAGCGCATTTATCACACAAGGTTCTCAAAGCCTTGGTGTAATGCTTGTGTCTCATCCAGCGCTCGCTCTTACTGCCTATTCTGTCTCTAGCACATGCATCAAGTACGTCTCGTATCGACAGAGGGAGACTTGATTTCTATGATCAATCGTCAGGAAAGTTCTGGATTCTACATTTCCTGGACGATGTCGAGGCCCCAAGCTCCTGGCATGTAACATGCATGCGTGGTGCGAGAAGGAGATGGAATCAAAGTGAGTAGATACCGATTTCACAACCGAAACAGTGCCAGGAGAAAGATCTTGGAAGTAATGACCAAAGTGACTGCATTTTAATCGTCGCGAACAGCCAACGAACTGTCACACTGAAGGGTTGAACAGATGATGTAATACTATTTATTGGTAGGAAATCTAACTCCAGACCGTCATGAATCGTAAACTAGAAAATTATGCCGATGGATTGTCGCATTTTGCCGTTTGAGACCAGATATTCATATGGTACAGTATATACCGCGTTACCTGGCCTTTTGAGTGTAGCATCGTGGTCCACGCATTAGTTGGCACATCCGTACGCATGTTGAAAAAGCACACGGATGGCGCCAAATGTAAGGTATTCAAGGCGCTAAAGCAGGCTTAATACGTACACTCCCAGTAGAACGAAGTCGCGTCATGGCTCGTATGCAGCCGGCCCGCTGCGACTTAGCGGCCAATCGCAAGGAGTTGGATTGTAAAGGCCGAGTATTTACGGCTGATTTGAAGACTCGGTAAAAGAATGAGAAAGAGGAATTACCCTTCGAACAATGCGGTTCCAACACAGACAAGGATCTGTCTTCGTCCCGACGAATGGCTTGCGAAAGTGGTGGCTTGCACAACCGAGTGCGAGGGTAAAAAAAGGGTCGTTGTGGTGATACTTTAACACGATTTATGAACTAACGAATGCGCTCTTACAGCGCCAAAACTAGTACTAGTAGTAGTTCCCTGTAGTGGAGAGAGATCGGTGCGCACACATATGAGAAGCGAAAATGTATTACAGAAAGGTGTACACAGCTGCCGAATAAGTGGTAAAAATCATTCAATGATAACATCGTATAAATCAGGCCACAAGATTTCGTTATCAGCGAAAATTGAAGAAGCAGCGGTCTTTGTACGGTGTGCTGTTAAGCTCTGACCGGATGTGACCTGGTTGGCTCGCTGCTCTTTTACGTTGTCAAGATTAGTAAAGCCAGCGGAAAGGAAGAAGCGCTTGAGGCTCTCTTTGTGGTGTTTCTCGGTCTTGTTGGCCTCCAGGTCCTGGTTCAACTGCAAGCAATGGCACAGAACAAATCAGCCTGCTGGATACTTGGATTCGATTCCGCAAGACTGTACAGCGGATTAGCCAAGAGCATCACCTTTGCCAGTGCCTCCTCCGAAACACTTGGAATAAGCTGCCGTATGGAGGAGCAGGACGAAGGGTCAGAGCTGCGAAACGAAATATAAAGCGACCGGATGAGAAGAAGAAGCTCCGTGACGACATTGCCCCCGTCAGCAGAAGCTAGCGACTTGATTGCCTCGTTTAGTACCAGGGGAATCATGAGACGTGTCAATGGGGAAGCGCGATCTAGGACGTGCCCTGGGCTACAAGAAACCGGGTTCATGGGGGCACCAGCAGCCGCTGCAACGCTGCGACAAATAGAAGCAGCTCGCAGTTGAGTGAGCTGGTCCGGCCAGTGCAGAGCCATAGCAGCCAAGCGCACTGATGTAAGGACTAGGTCTTGGTGGCCCTGCAAAAAGCGAAAACAAGTGCATCGCTCGCTCAATCGTACAGCACGAACACGCTTCACATAGAAATAATGTCAATTCCTATAACTTACCGACATCAGCCCGAAAGCAGTCGTCTCTTCCCAGGGGCTGCTGTTCGATGGCTTCTCGTTGCCAACTTTCTCGCCGTACTGTGTGCGCTCACCTGAAACCGAAGGGAAAGACGTCGAGCCAAAGAGCACGCGAAGGGACTCTAGAACGTCACGTGACAGCTCTCGTAGAAGTACCTGCTGGCGTTCGGCGGTATTCACACTATACCTGTCATCATGGCGTCACAAGTGCGAAAATACGAGGCATGCTTACCTCATGAATTATATCATCTTCGGTTTGACTGTCCCCCACAGACTGCCCGTCTGGCTCTGGCTTCGCACCTCCAGTAAACTTTCCCCACGAAGAATGAAGCTCAGAGCCCACAACTGGTAACACTTGCCGCAGTACAGGCGCAAGCCATGCACTTGCTATGCTACACGGACAAGTACGGACAAGAGGCACGATAGCATGGTGAACAACCAGACGCATGGAGCGTGGTTCCTGGTGGTGAAAGTCAGCCAGCAAGCGGTTGGATACAGAAGAGCACAGCTTCTCACTCTCCCAAAACTGAGGCAAGCCGGCAGCAAACTCTGTCAACAACATCATAGACTGCAATCACCCACTTGTACAACCTGGAATTGGACTTGGACGAGCAGTTAAAATATCACAGGCATTTTTTGGCTCTATCCAGACGAGACAAGCTGTACACGTAGTGCAGTGACCACGATGCGAGTATTTGGGAGCAAACCAACTCCTTGCACTGCCGGATCCATCCACGGACGCCATGAACTGTGGTTGGATCCAGCCTGCCGGGCTCGAGCTCCCCCTCTCTACTTTTCGCTTCCAAAAACGCTTGCTGGTTGAGCGCACTGGCACGCTCCAGTGGGGAGATGTCAAGAACACACCTCACAGGTGACAAGACACCTCCAGCGATGTCAGGGCGTGCCAGGCCCATCAGGCAGCCGTGCAGCTGCACTGCAGGCAGCAGCATCCATTCCATATGGCGCCTCAACACCTACACCCACGCAGTCTGTGAAAGCATGCAGGTCCTCACATCCATTCCGTTTCGTTCCGGGACCGGAGCTATTTGGCGCAGACCCCATCACAACGCGTTCTGTGTGCTGTGGTGAAAAACGCACTGGTCAAAGTGTTTCAGCGTTCGTCGTCGACAACATATTATAGACTAGGATGCTGAGATTTAAATGTATGCAGGCAGAATCTCGTGAGTTTCCTGAGGTGATCCATGTCAAATAACTTCGCGGTGGACTGTCATCGCGAATTTCTTGTGCCTCTTGGAAACGGTTCAACTTTCAACAGGCCTTGCGCCCGTTCTGAGATGATTACAGTGAGCAAGGGGGTTTAACATGGGGGTGCGTATTAATGCCCGCGCAAATTCGTGATGCCTGAACATTGAACGCAGACTACATCACTCAGACATAGTAGCTGTTGCACGTGTGAGGAGTTAGATATTCTTAGTGCGCTGTAGCCCTGGAGATGTTCATTCACTTTGTTCAGTGACTAGTCGCTCAGACAGATGCTTGCATCTGTCTCCCGATATCTAGAGCCCACCTAAGTAAGTACTGACTCCACACACGAGTATGCGCAACCTTCAGTGGGGCAGACGTAGTCACAGCGTTAATCACCATCGTGACATGGCGTATCACAAAGCGCTAGAGACTTGCTCGAAGAATCGGGAAGCGAGTACTGTTGCAATAATGAATCAACTTTAGGCACTGTGAATTGACGTGGATGTGTTGGAGCGGACTCCTGCACTACACGGTTATACGTAGTCTAAGATACTTAGTACAAAGTGAGCGACCACATACCTCGTACCCTGAGTGGCCCCTGCATGCTTTTGCCTGGCGAGCACAAAAGAGAAGGAGCTGCAGAGAGTAATAGAGGAGAGACCGGGTGCTTTCACTGCCGATGCGGGGAGAGCCGTCCACTTGGGCAATAGGAGACATTGCAATGGACACCAGGGCTTCAGGTGAGTGCGCCTCCTGTTGCAGCCTCTTCCATGATGCCTGTACGGGGGCGATGAGCGAATCAACGACGCGTCCGAACAACTCAGGGCCGTCACCAGCCGCACTTGCCAACAACCCTTCGCAAATGGAATTCTTGTCCGCATACCCCAGCACGCCGCTGTCAACCAGGCTCATAGTCTTCTGAGCGATGGCTTCAAGCAGAGGGACGAAAGCAGCAGGAGCCCTGGCAGCAAGGGTGAAGAAGCACTTCGTCAGAGCACGCTGCTCGCGCATGAACGGAGACGTCTCTTCATTTGCATGCGTGACACTGCCCTGCATGCACCAGCACAGGGACTGACTAAGCAACCACACACCCAGGAGAGACCACAGTTACTCTCTCAGCGGTTCAATGGCAGCCAGAAGCGCTGCGCACCTTGAGTTCGTGCATTCTGTGTATCAGGCGAAAGAATGCCTCGATTATTTGAGGTGCATGAGATGGTATTACGACCAGCAACGGTGCCATCGCCTCTAAGACTTTTCCACAGCGAGGTACGAGAGTAATGTGTGCGGGGTGGATTGACAACAGCTGTTCGCACAGAGCCGACAGGCGCTGGCTTGCATCCGCAGAAATATCGAACGGACAAATCGGCCCGAAAACCGCCTCCAACACAAACGACAGGACCTGCAGGCGCACGGATTACTATCAAACACGGCATAGGTGTCAATATCAGCGTAGAACTGGGAACAAGAGCGCACGTCCAGCGTGAGAGCTGCATCACCGACGGTCTGAGCATTGTTGGAGTGCTGTACGGCTTGAAGTTTGTAATGAGCCAATTGAGCCAGCTGCTGCAGCGCCACGAGGCAGTCCGTTTTCAGTATCGATGCAACTTGGCTCAAGATGTACTTCACGGCACTTTTACAAGTTCCGCAGATCTCCCGCCACTCAGCCGCTGTACTGACATAATCTGGCATATTCCCTCCCTCGTTCACCATGACTGCATTTAGCATTCTAACTGCACGCTCAAGAACCAATTGCAAGCACTCCTTCGGCAGTTCGACCGCGTCAGCGGTACCTGTATGCATTTATTGAATCAGAATGTACCACACATGGCTTGGCCGAACTGGTATTCTAGCTTAACGGCCACACCTTTTGCCTTGTTAGTGGCGCGTTCATGCCCTTGGACTAGACGGCGCCATGCGGGAAATGTCAGGGAAGCCAGCACAAGGTAGGGAGAGCCCAAGTAGCCTGCCAGCTGCAGCAGGATCTGAAGCTGAAGCTCGCGGGACACAACGCGCATGTGGCCGCAGTTAACGAAGTCCGAAATACCCTCACACAGTCGACAAGCGAGCTCGGATGTTTCGTCTGAGCTCATCAGCTGATCCAACGGTGTGTCTACGGGGCAGATCATCGGAGTAGCCGCTACAAGGAGGCTTGCTACCCTGGTAAAGACTGCAGCGTACCCCTCGCCTTCTTTGCTGGATTGTTTGATATTACGATTGCAAATCTGCATCATACAGCTTGTGATATAATAAAATCAGCGCACCCCAGCACCCACAAGTTCGTTGGAACGATTGTTTTGGTGGCATAACAGTAGAGGGGGAGTTTCTTTTTTTTTTTTATAGTTTTGGGGCGACCCAGCTTCGTAGTAATGCAATCCGCACTGCATAGTTTACAAAGTTTACTGCATAGTTCGAAAGTGTTTGACACAAGACCTGATTAGTTGAGGGGGCGTTTGGGAAGTTTGAGGGGATATGGGGCAAATAAGACTTGACAAAATGTTGTTTGTTTTCTTGGGCTCCATGAGACAGGGTCACAACAAAGGTGTGGTGGTTGCACCAGATTATCTCATGTCTGGTCAACCATGTGGCCTTCTGTCACTCTTTTCGTGACTACCTAGCACAGATTAAATCTAGAAATATCAACTCCTGTATCCGCATAATGGCACTAAACCGTGTTGTAAAGCAGTCACCAGGCAGCTGAAGATAGCAGAAGACTTCAGCAGTCTGTGGCTATCCCCATGTACCCACTCCCTCACAAGCCTCAGTGATTCACGATTCATTTTCCATACAATCAATGCTATTTCCCCTCACTCAGGTGTGTATTAGCTGTTATGCATGTGCCACACCTCGCTACAGTGGCGACCTACTTACTGTAGCGAAAAAAAATCCACTTTCGACTTCAATTTGCTACAATCAGACCGGAGACCCAAGCAGTGACCGTCACCTTTTGGCTACAAGTGTCACATCTGAATAAGAGGACACCCTGTGACAAGTACCATAGGGATAGCCAGGCACTGCTACTGGTCTTCGTTCTAGCCCACGAAAGAAGGTCCACTAACACTTCCTTCCCTTCTGCTTCAAGCCAACCAGCACGCAGTTGACTGTACCGAAATTTGCGCCAAGTCTAGTCACAGGACACGAAGCGTGCTCCTCGCTGAAACCTGTGGCCGATACTGTGGCCCAAAGATGCCAAAACCAGCTGGAACACAAGCAGAATGCACCGGAGCTACTCGCACGATTACACAGAACACAAAACAGAAGCCTGCCTCACCCACACTGTACAAGGATTTTCAAAGTGACGGCGAAAGCAGAATAAAGAGATAGATGAAGTTGCCAAAAATTGCCGTTACTCGGCAATGGCGCAATTTCCTCCCACAGTGTGCCCATTTATTACAGCAGGTGTGGCTGTGTCTGGTGGAATGAGAGCGCTGTCTAAAGCATATAGTTCAACTTGACCCGAAGGATAGAAGTCCGTGCCAAAACAAGAACCTCGAAGGTGTTCAACTGCCAGGGTTCGTAGCGTATGCTGTAATAAAATAGCAGTGGTTAGTGCAGTCAATCCCAGATAGTAGAGAACTGCCACTCCTCTTCTATCTGTGCTCACCACTCCTTTATTAGGGAGCCGACGCATACCCGACCCACTGCCCAGGCCCCTGGTAACCACTCATGCAGATTAATATCTACCCTCGGTATCTCAGATGTAAGGATGTGCTTGGTCTCTCTCACACAATCAACCCGTATTGCATAATATGTATATTCAGAAGCTACTCACGGGTCGTAACAAGAGGGGTGAAATACA
>JAULKQ010002893.1:0-16333 GCA_032356285.1 Smithsoniella earleae
ACTGTCAGACACTAAATCTGTAATTGGCCTGAACATAGCAAGCACAGAGCAGAGCATAATATGTCGAGCATCAATCACATGCTGTGATGTTACCCCATGAATGTGCAACAGCCCCTGAACCCACAACACGCCTCCCAGCAGCAGCTTTTGCGACAATTTCACTGAAAAGGTGAGCTATGATGAATTCGAAAGCCCAGCTCGCCGTCACAGCGAGCTGGCCGGTGTTGCCTGAGACAAAGCTGCGTGGCAATGCAACAAAACAACCATTTGTTTTGGTCTGTATTGTGTTTGTCAACTAATATGACCGCTGGCTGTTTCAGCGGAGGTTTCTCACAGAGTATGTTACAAAACACAAGTTTTTTGCTGTGATCAGAATCGATGGGAGTGTATTTAAAGGGTGCTAGTGCTCAGCTCACTACCGCATTTGAGGTAAGCTATTGGCACAGTCATATATGGCAGCACCTGGAAAAATGGTTTTTATGTTTGGTTTTGCAACATGATTGAGAAGCGGTGAGCTGAGCAGACGGAAATGTGATGTGGGCAAGCGGTTACTGTAGTCTTTGGGGTTGAAAGCACGCTGCAGTAGCCTATGCTGGCTGTAGGAGTGTGAGTGGAGATTGTCAGTTTAATAAGATAGTGAGAGAGAGGCTGTCGTACTTGAGCGGCCTCTGCTTCAATGGATGCAGGGAGTGCCAGACTGGCGCCAGCTTTTTTTGGGGTAGCTGGTGAATGGGACTGCTCACAGGGAATGACTAGAGTTCTAATGCTGCAATCCCAAGTCACGGCAGCCACGCATACCTGGTTTGCAGAGGGTTGGGAGCTGGTCGGTTGCATTTGGACCAGTGGAGCTGATATTCGGACTCGGTTCCGTTGTATTGAGTCCAGAGGGAGAGGTTGCAGATCTGGCCTGTTGCCCGGGGCTTCGGATGGAGCTTCAACAAGCAATAAGTGGCAGCAGGACTGATGGATTAGAAGCAGTGAGTCACCGCTCAGTGGCTGGACCCAGCACATGAGGGTAGCGTCAGCGAGTGAGTAGTGACCAAGCACGGACAACATGTGCTGGTCACCATCAGCTGGATGTGGCCGACGCCTCATGAAGCTCAGTGTTGCAGACATGATGTCCAGAACTGCTAATAGCGTGCCGTCTGGGCTCCAGGCAAGTAGTTTGTCAGTTCCAGGAGGCAGGGCTCTGATGCTGTATTGCAAGGAGTCAGTGGCATCCGGTGCCAGGAGCCTTTCAACGTTGACAAGCTGTAACACCCCGCCCGTTGTTGCGATTGCAACAACGGGCGATGCAGGATGCGCGCACATTGCTGCACCGTTCTGTCCGAGGTGTACGCAGCGCTGCAGTGTGACCCGTGGTACAACTGCCCCGGTCGAAATGCGAATGCTAGGCTCCAGGCTGTACACAAAGAGAGCTCCAGAAGTGCAGAGGATCGCAAATATTGATGCTGTTGTTCCTTGCACTTCAACACCGCACACAATCGCCTCCGTGAGCCTGTACGACGCCACTTGGCATGTTGTACGGGATCCTGGATGTACTTCCGCAGGCATGACTAGCGTGCGACCTGAATCGTCCAATACCGCTAGTTGAGATGCATTAGGGGATATTGCTGCGGTTATCAGGCGCGAAGAGGGTAAGTCCACTTGCGTAACAGTGTCTGGTTCCTCTATCGCCTGCTGCATTCCATTGCCTGAGCTTAACGCTAACAGCAGCCCTCCAGTTCCATCTGGACACTCGAAAACGACATGAACGGCAAGTTTTGTAACGTATACTTCGATTATGGCGCCGGTGCTCCATTTTGATAGCTCGGTGCTGAACATTGGAAGAGCCTTGAGCGACTGCGGAGTTTGCCATTGCTTCCCTTGATCACCACTATCCTCCGCAACTATTCGAATGAAGAAAAGGAAACCTCTCGATGTTGCTGCCAGTATGTTACACTCAGGGGTCCACGTATGCGCAGTGACGGACTCGCTGGCATCCAAAGCGCTCATGTCAACCGAATGTGTCTGGAAATCGACATGCTCGAAGAAGCATTCCGTACGAAGGATTGTGATTCTACTGTCATCTGTAGCACGATGGCGTGTGGTATCAATAGCATGTCCAACGTCACTTGAGGGCTGAACATACCGACGTGGCTAATCAAGTTGTAGTCAAGGGGAGAAAACATTGGTTTGTGCGCCTGACCCCCACATTCAACCACGGTTGAACAAAGAAGCTGGAGCTGCTCATCTTCCGATCGGCGTGTGAACACAATGATAATGGGAGATGTTGAGCTTGTCAGTGCTGCGAGTCTCAATCCATCCTTTGAAAAATTCATACATTGCACCATTGACAGGTCAATCCCAGGCAATACTTTGTCCGTCTTCCAGTTGTCGAGAGAGTAACATTTAAACGAATCTTTTTCTGACCATATGTCTATAATGCCTTCTGAGCTAGGGTGGTGAATAGCAATTTGCCTGTGAGTAGAATCTACCGCGATGACAGGTTCTAGCCCCGATGTTTTGCAAGTGGACAAACAGCTGTGCCAAACGTGCTTCTGCGCAATATCGTAGGAAGTTGTGGCTTCTGTGCTCGTGGCTTTATTAGTGTGACAAGAGAAGAGGTATCTATACATATACCTGGTGGCCAGAACGGAAATTTTCAATAGCGACACCGTTCGGAATCGGAAAGCATAGCCATTCGGAATCAAAATACTCAATGTGGGGGGTTCCATGGCCGGCGGTTATCAGATTTGCAGCTTTCATCATTCACCAGTCTCGGTCTCCGAGGAGTGCGGGCTGTTTCAGAAACCGTGCTCTGGTACTATCTAAAGCGGTTGGAAAACACAATAATGCAGATAATATAGGTCCATCTCTAAAGGGTAGGTCAACTTATAAGCACGCACCCATAACGATTATGTATACGAGTGAGCTTCCACGGACTACCATCGTCTACGGAGATGATGACAAATCTTACCTCCTAGCTACGAAATTTGAGCCGAAACATTCCAGAAAGTCGTCTTGCTTCATTGCACACCTAGTTGATGGCCTACACCTCGAGGGATACCTGAATCATTCTGCTCGGTGACTATGGCGCGATATTTAAGTGAATAACAACATACTTCCCTACGTGCATAAAGCAAGAGCAACATTTATTTCAGGCATATGTACATGTGAGCACATATTTGCGTTATGCTGCATTGAAAAAACAATTGTCCACCGCAACGGGCATGGCTCTTGTGCAAAACGAACCAATCTTGAGTGATTTGAAAATTGGTAGTACTCTAATACTGGTTACCATTCCAGCAAACATGAATTCAAGGGAGCACCAATGATTTGACTCTATTGTTGCCTTCATCGTACCAGAAGACAAGTGAATCCAAGCGGCGCATAATCGCAACTTGATAAGTCGAGACTCTCAGAAAGTCGAGCCACATACTACAGTACACGTATAGTTCCTCACGGCTGTAAAAAATATATCAATATTTCTCATATTTATCTTGTGAGATAAAATTTGTAACGAGCCCCTTCAGCTGATCTAGAGTAGAATGTACACGTCTCAGGTACATTCAAACGTGACAGTACTCAATACAATGACGCCTGTGTACGAGTGAAATACGTGTATTCTTATCATAAATAGACGAGCGCTTATGGTCCTGCACCGTAGTCACCAATTCATTCAGAGCACCTAGTTCATATCTCCTGTTTTGCCACTAGGTACCGTACTCTAACAATTATCGGATACGCCGATTTTTACCGTGTGAACAGCGAACGCGGCGTGGTTTGTGCACTTAAAAAGAAACATTATACTTGTATCTATGACTCTGAAAGATTTCTGCTCGAATAAAGCTGTATCCTTCCGCTGCTCCCCATGGTTCACACTCGAAGGGTGGTAATTGTCGGTTAGAGAGGTTTAATAGCCTGATTCGCTTGTTCTACAATTAATCGGACCCATATTGTAGTACATGCTACAATTAACTACTATCAGACTGTAGGTACACTCAAGTCAGCGTATGCATGATCAGCGGTAATCTCTTCTTGTTCAAGCATGCTGATTCTCGCGCTTGTCAAATTCCGTTTACGCTGACTCCTTCGCTCCAAACAATTAGAAGGAAACATCAAATATAACATATTGAGTACAAATGTAAATTCTCTTGCGCTTTGTGCCTTTTTCCGGTGGGCTGGAACTCGTCGCTTATCTTGTGGAAGCCCCGCTAGCCCCTCTTATTTCTGGTAGCCCAGGAGGTGCCTCCGCTGTCTCATTACGGCTAGATATCTCTCGATGAGATTTATTCGCTGGCCGAGTGCTCCTTTTCTCTTTATTGGCTTGCTCCCGCCTTAAACCTCACCCACTCTCGACTTGATGCCCTCACGGCATCAAGTCGGGAGCTTGAGCTATTAGTTATGCCATAATTCGAATTAAGAAGGTCATGAATGGCTTGGAAGGTCATCCGCTGTTCTCCTGCACCTAAGAGCGAGCCCCAGCATCGACACGCCAGTAAAGTGCACTGGCACGATGAAAATCTCTACGCAAACCCTTGTAACCCATGTTGAACATTGGCTTTATGGCATACTCATGAAATTTGACCAAAACCCCCTAACTTTAATATAGTTAGCGCAGCAACACAGTGGTTTGAAGCAGCATTGGCTTGACTGAAAAAAAACGAATATCTGAGCTAGCAACAGGCATGGAACCCGCGGCCGCCTATAATTTAACATGGAAACGTAAGATTAAATGAACTTCCTATTGGTGTATATGACTGAATTCGCGAGATCTGTGACAGACTTTCCGTCGGGTTTGTCCGATTTATGCCCCATCTGATAATTGTTAGAGTACGGTACCTGAAATCGCCTGTGTATCTCACCTGATAATGCCTGAATTCGCCTTTATTGCATGTATAACTAAAAGGTATCGACATTAGTCAGGGGACACACATAGCATCCAACATTAAAGGTAACATCTCGAGATATTTTGATGTTACTGAAATTCTTGGAAAGCAGGCTCATGCGGCGTTGTACACTATGTTGAACGCTACGCGCTTACAGGTACGGTCAATCACTGCGGGATAGTTTCCAGGCAAGTTGGTGCATCAACGGGACCTCGATGCAAACGAAGTAATACGTGAAAACACTGTAAAAGTAAAATTTTCAAACCCGAAGAACAAATCAACATCAGGGCTATCAACTCTACAACTTCTGCTATGTTTATTTCTACTTGCAAGCGTTACTATTTCCGAGTAGTGTGACTGGATCGGTGCATGTCACTTGGTTGCGCGACCTCGCGAGGCCTCGAGGCCAGCTGGGGAGGCGTCTTCTACTTTGCTAACTTCAACGTTGACAGCTTTCTCAAAGCTTGTTCACAACTTTATCCACTTCCTGGTCGCTTCGTGCAGGAAGACTGAATTCGCGGTTTGTGTAACATCCAGGCTTGCCCCGTACTCCACACTTGCAGAATTGTTGAAAATGCAAGTTAAATAAGATTTTATCAGTTCTGTTTCATCCTCAGTGGCTTCGGGTGTTCTATACCACGCGCGTGCCCTGACAGAATGGCGTCTCTCGGTCTGGCACCTGCACGCTCCTCACTGCGTTGCCCACCAGCAACATCATACGAGTTATTCGTGACGCCGAACATATCACGGTACCGGGGACACTTATGCATAATGTTTCAAACTTCTCACTGGAATCGAATTGCAAGGTCCAGGAGTGTTTACGAAGCTGTACATTCACCGAAGGTTTCCTGCAATTCAATGCCAGAGCAGGAAAAAAAGGTTATTTCAGAGCACGGCTCTTCCGAGTGGCTGCAGAGGAGTGAGCTAATACTGGGGAGCTCAGCGCTAAGAACGCTAAGGAGCACAACAGTGATTGTAAGCTTCAGATTGTGAAAAGTACTGTCGTTTGAAAGGCATCGAATTGTAAAACACTGTCACAATGACTAAACAATTAAGTCTGCGTAATCACAGGTTGCTGGTCTTGGAGGTGTGGGCTCTTGGTGTGCTGAAATGCTTGTCAGAACGGGTGTTGGGCGCATAGTCCTTGTAGATGGGGATGCCGTCGATTCATCGAATCGAAATCGCCAGCTGCCAGCTTTGAATTCTACGATAGGGAAACCCAAAGTCGAGGTGCACTTCCTGGTACCTCTCACTCTCTCTTAGGGTGCCTGCCCCGCACAACTGGTACTAGCATTCTACTTTCAGGTCATGGCTTCAAGGTTGCTGGACATTAATCCCAAACTACAAGTGGATTCTAGATATATATTTCTTCAGCCTAAGACTGCAAGGGAACTTGCTATGGATGACTATGACTACATAGTTGACTGCATAGACAGCATAGCGCCCAAGGTCCACTTCCAAAACTTTTCTGTGGGCCAATCCTCTCAACGTGTTGAACATATCAGGTATATCTATGGTGAGTTCAGGTAGAGCTTATTGCTACCGCAGTTGGACACAGGAGACCTGTCATTAGCTCCATGGGGGCTGGTGGAAAAATGGCACCGGAGCTCGTTGAAGTGCGATTCTGGCAACTCAGAATCTTGACCTTTCTCATATGTGTGGTTTAAGATCATCATTCCGTCTACGAGGATGACGAGTATCTCTTGTTAAGGGCAATCGGTACATGTTTCAGTGCTGCGTCGGGCCTGTGCTCTGGTATGATGCCAGCAGTTGCTTCAATTGCATTTGTAACAGTAAGATGAGGAGTCAAGAGCACACTCCTGTGTACAAAGCATATAATATGCGGAATGTTATTTTTTTCCTTTCGTTTGCACCTTGTAAGGCCTTGCTACCCTCTCAACTAAGATGATGACTGATCCCACTCCAACACTACGGTTGTTATCTGGAATACGCTGTCAAAATACTTGTGTTATGCCTTAACTGTTGATTCAGGTAGCTGATATATCAACAACTCATCACGACGCGCTTGCAAGAGTAGTCCGAGCCAGGCTGAGGAAAAGAGGAGTATACCAAGGTGTACCCGTTGTCTTCAGCGGGGAAACGCCTGTCCCTAACAGCGTAGCGTACACCGATCAGCAATTTAAGCGAAGCTATTACGGAACAATGTCGTATATGTGCGAATGTCGCCTCACCTCATTGCGTAGTACGATTGCAGTCCCGCCACTGTGAGCGCCATCGTGGCTTCGTAACTTGCTTCCGCGGCATAGAACCAGGATCTCTCTACATGTGATATAACTATTACGCCTCAACTCAGGCATTACATATAGGCCCGCAGTGTTTGGGATGCACGCCGCAGCTCATGTCATCCGCTCGATTGTGGACACGAGCATACCAGCACAGTCCAAAAGTCATAGCAGAAGCGGAAACGCAGCTAAGCGAGATGAGGCCACACGATCGCAGCCAGCGGACTCTTCAATGTTCATCAACAGCACCCCAGAAGGATACATGTACGACATCTGATACAAGGTGCGAAGCTGACCATTCGTACAGCAGCGTAATCTTGTGACTGGAACTATTCAATCCAAATCAAGTATTGCCCAATGAAGTTAGCAGTGCAATTGCCATTCACAGTGCTAGCCGTGCTGATGACCTAGGCACCAGGTTGGTCTGCGGAACACTTGTTCCTCTCGTTACTGTTAACTATTGCACTGATATAGCCCTGTATCAAATCCGACCTTATTCCTAGGTGAAGATTTCCTTGCAGTATCTTCCAGTGTTTCTTTGGTTTGTCAGCTCGAATGACTGTCACTAAAGGGCAAATCTAGTATATTTGTTTGCTTTATAAGTACAATCCCAAAGTCCTGAATTGTTAGGTTCAAACCAAAATGCAACGTACGACTCAACACTACTGGTGATGAGGACAGCTACTTTCATGCAGGTCCATCTCATGGTAAACTACCTCTTTCTATTTAAAATTCAGAGTGATGGGCAGTGGTCTTAAAAGGGTCCTTGACATTATCCAAAAGCAGAAAGAAGCTTCTCTCTTTTTCCCTCAAGTCACTTTTGTTGGCAGAACAGAAAGTGAGCCCAAGTAGTGTGTCTTAGCCAAGGACTGCAAGCAAAATACATCTCTTACTTGAATGGGACAAAAGGGCCACGTGTTGAGCCAATTGTTGAGCAAGGATGTACACTGAAAGCAACGAGGCTTCGTTCTGTGCCCTGAGAAGCTCCGTTACCTGCGATGTTTGGGCAGAATCAACTAGCTATGTAACACGTGAGCTTGCACTAGTGTTGAGGCACTGCCATATGCAAAGCCATACATTTCAAATACCAGGTTCACTATATCCATATTACTAGCGTTGAAGGAGCGAGTTAAGAGCTTGTTATCTGTCTTCCCGCACATCCATGCAATGGCGTCGAGATTCCATAGTCTTGATCACGCACCAGGTTTTTGTCGTCCCTGACCGCAGCTTACATAAAACCGTATTCGTCCTGCTCCTGCTCGTGTATCTTGCTCTGTGCACCTCCAGGTTTGCGACAATGCCAGCTCTAAGAAACAAGAACTGAATTTCAATTGCAGTCGTAGTGTAGATCAAGGCGGTTCAACCTAGAAAGTGTGCAGTGTGAAGCACTATGTTTAGAAGATGTACGTGAGAGTCAAGGTAACAAGGTGAAGGTGAGTCGGTGACTTGCATGATGCATCACGATGCAAGAGTCGGACTCAGGCTCCGGCCAGGCCCACTATTAGTCGACACGAGTCCAACACAAGCCCTGGAACTACTAATTTATGAGGCGTACGTATCAATGACTTTTAAACAATTCGGCATGAAACTTGAGCAAGAACGTACCGTGGCATCGGGATCAGAAACAATGCGCACATCAGTTCACAGATCACTTCGTATTCTTGGTAACTTTATGAAGCTCGACGAAATACCAGGTTCATTGTGGACGCATGCTTACTAGACTGTGCGTACATGGTCCCGTCCAAGACGGAGTACAGGCAAGGTAATTTTGCACCGCACGGTACTGTAACACACCACAAAGATTGGCAGCAATGAACCAACACGCCGTGATTGAAAATGGCTATGCGAAATAATAACGTCGCAAATTTGTCTACCTGAAGCAATGTCTAATCTGCTGTTGGCAACTCGCTTGTTGCATCATACAGAAGTAACGCTATGCATGGGAAGCCCGATCAGACTGTGTTACTGTGTATCTATAGGCACCATACGAGGGTGTTGCCAAATCAGTCATGCATCAAGAATATTGCGTCTAGGCGCGCCTAGAGGACTGTGCGTTGGTTGTGATAAACCGGATCTCCGTGAAGCTTTCCTGAGGAAAGGCTAACTGCGTCACGTTCAAAACATCGGATACGTCGTCAAAACAAAGAGTTCATCTCGGCGGCGCATCTTTGATTGACCCTACAAATGCATCATTGATGCATTTTTGTTGCTGGTATCACCAATGAAACCCCTGTTCTCGTCTCGTTTTCCTGACGCCACGTTGCTGTTACAGTGTGCACAAGAGTATATCAGATCTGGTATGTATGACTTCCTTGGACGCACCTGCTCGAGAATTGCGTACGGTAAGCAAGTTGTGGAGCACAACCGACAGTCTGGAAAGCTGCGTTTCATCTGAATTGAGCCGAGTGCGGGAACTGACCGTGACTTGGTGTAATTGCTTGAGCACTACAGTTGAAGTTCCCAAGAGGAGGTGTCTAAGGATATATGCCAGTAAGTTGTTGAAATGTCGCTCATTTAGGTTCCTGTGCGGGAGGGCTCATTTACGGTTTTGGTGAAAACGAAGTGGAGTAATCCATAATAATCGTGCGGGGTCTGCATGAGTGTGACGATATATCGCGATTGGTTTTTGCTTGATGACAATATACTTTTTTATTGCCGGCTATCTTAGCTATTCATATCTAGATACAGAGTGCAGCGTTGTTGCTAGTCGACTGTAATAGTATTATGATGCCACGGGACTCTTGGTACAGTTCAAGGTATCACATGGTGAATGGAAGAGTCAGTCTGCTGGAAGGCGTACGCTTGTGCAATGAGCATCGCTCAGTCAAACAATTTCATCATTGTGACCAACTGACGAGGCATCACAGGCTTTATTGTATAGCAATCACAATGCACAATCCTGCTGTAAGTCTCCGGCAGCCCTTGATGAAATGGAGGGGCCGAACTTGACCAGAGCTCCTTGTCCTAAAGCTAGTGTTATCTCTGGTGATACCGATACTTAACAGAACGCACAAGCCAAATACGGCTCAATGTCGCTGTAGTTGTCCTTGAATAGATTTTTCCAAGTTGCTTTTGCTCAAGGTTGTGTCATCAAATAACAACGATCCCATGAACACCAGTGCATGAACAGCTTTTTGCGTTCAATACACCTAAGTCAATACTTGGATTATAGATGTTATCTGAAGTCGCTTTTAAAAGCAAAACGTGCAACAGAAAGCTGAAGGCATCTTCGAGATAGGTGTACTTCCAATTGATTCACTTTCCATAACCAGCACGCAGGAATGCGGCATGCTTGGCAACGTGTCTTGCTCCAGATGTTCAACTTTCATTATTTATTATGAACAGCATTTACCACATCGAACGCTTTAGTTGCATACAATTTGGAATCGGAGGCTTTATGGAAGGATTCAAAATGATCAGATGTTAAGTGCGTGCTGTAGACTGTGTTGTTTCGCCTACAGACAATCCACACAATGAAGTACAGTTCATTTATTTGCGCAAGAGTTGGTTTGAGCACACGATACGCATGTAAGCTTGAATCCTGTCGCTCTTGCGCATGCTTTCAAGTTGCGGTGTCCTCATTCGGTGCGTGATACACGATTACTGGAGTGTTCTTCGTTATCTGCTGTCGGCTGCTAGCTGAATCCTCATATTGTTTCATGATAGTCATGCACAGCGTATGCACTTCAAGCTGCACTAGCTTTTTCGCACCCAAATTTGATGCGCTTTCAGTGCAGAGTGGGGAGGCGCTGCCTGCAAGAGAGAACACTTGTAGAACCGTTTTCATGGCTGCGTTGTTTATGATATCCTGTCTTTACCAGCTTGCTGGAAGACACGTCACCATTCAGAGTTTTTCTGCAAGGATCAATGGCAGATGAAGAGACACTGAAAACGGTGCGTTGCCACGAGCAGAATGCGCTTTAAGCGTATTTTCCAACAATCTTATTCTCAGCGGTTCACACGATTGCTGCACTACTATGCCACGGAGTTGAGTGCTGTGACCCAGCTGGCACATTGAACACGACTGTCCCCCCCCCTTAACTTGGGTCTCGAGTGAGAGCCTTGCCAGGATCTGCTTACATCATGCAGATAAACGAGAGGCTTCGGCCCCCGTAGCAAATGCCTTAGACCAACTTGACCAGTGCTGCTTCCAATCGAATGCCCACAAAGAAAGTAGCATGTCTCTAATTTTTTCAGCAGCTCTCAACAGAAGTTCCATCGATTTTCGCGCTACACGGTGATCATAGCTTATCATAGAGGAGCTTTCGTAGAAAATGCGACTACCAAAGTCGCTCAAAGTTCCCAAAACTTGATCAACTGTACATGGTGCCTGTAGTAATCCTTTCTTTTCGAGAGTACTCGAAAAAGGCATTGGAATGGTACAATTGAGAGTCGGTTTTAGATTTGGCACACCTCAACTGAACAACAAAATTTGAAGAGCATGCTTACATTGAGTGAATCAAGTCAAGTCTTGGATAACGCGGTGTAATATGATCTACGGGCGTTCAGTTGAAATCAGTTGAAAAAATATATGTATATAGGGAATAGTTTCGTCGCCTTCTATCCCATGGGCAAGGCGACTCGTTTTAAATTTGCTCACGTGACCTACCGCGGGCCCGGGCGCGCGCGCTGCGGCTTCGTTGTAACGAGTACCACTGCATCACATAGAGTCTCCGGGCAGTGTCAATACCAACAGGGTGTTTGCCTCCCATATTTGAGAATTAGGAGTTGGAAAAAAGTTGAATAACTTGATTGCTCAATTCATTTCCTGGTTCTTTTAAGCTACGGAATGTGGAGAAATTGGTCTAATGCAAGCAACAAATTCACCAAGTACGCAGTGCATAAGCCCAACCTGTAGTCATAATGTCTCTACGGGCTGGTTAGAAGAATGCATTCCGCAGAGCCTAGTTCTCGTAGTGGTAGAGGCGTCCTGGCGACAGACACGGGTTCTCGACCTATAAGGTATGGGTTCGAAGCTGAAGCCTGCTGTATACGGAGAAAAATATAGAACATTACTTCATTCCGTTCGTTATATCTGTGTGTTAGGCGGCAGCTCTTCGCTATCAGCTATGCAAACTCGTGCGCTTTTGCGACATCGCATTGTTCTACAGGATAGTGTTCGAGTACCCGCAGGTTTCAGAAGACATTAGAAGCGAGTTTGAGTGCCTGAAGACCGGAGATTATGTTAAGGTGGGCATCTGTGCCATCCGGTTGGACTTCGTTGATATATTGTAAACCAGCTGCTCCACTTGCAGATTGGTGAGCCACCGATAACAGAGTATCCATTGGAGCAATGTGATCCTCAGCATGTGGGCTACGGGGCCAATTTGACACAGATCAAGTCCGACTGCTGGCACTTGTGTACGTCAACGGACATTTTGTTAGAGGAAGCGCAAACATGGATGCGGGGTGTCATCGATGCAGTTCGTATTCGGCTACAAAAAGAAGTCCATCTTGTCTGGTGTGGGATTTTGCTCTTGGTGTGGTATGAATGCGGTTGATACACCTTGAGACATCGTCTCGAGTCATTGAAGTCATATCTAAATGCAGGCCTGTAGACAAAATATTTACATCAGGATTCGAGGGTCCATGGAGTATTGGAGACTTCGACGAAGATGATGTTTCTCCTCCTGTTTGCCAAGGGATTCCAATTCCATACGAAGAGGCTCTTCCGGGTTCCTTACTCATTCCAGCCAACGGCCAAGGCGACATTCGTGTCTATATCACATTTCGTCCGAATCCTACAGCAGCTGATGGCGTGACCACGATATGTCATCGTGACGGATTTGGCCGTCCAATTGTTGCACATACCAACTTTCATCCACCTTTCGTCGCCTACCTCTATTCTCTTTCTCAGAATGGCAACGCTATGGCAGAAATAGCTCTCAGGAGAGCTGAAGCAAGGGTGCTTCATGAAATGATGCACGCTCTTGCACTCACTGTAACTAGTTTGCAGCAGTTCCGTACCAAGGCGAGGCGCCTGCACAGTGCAGTCGAAGTCCGGACGTCTAGCGAACAAAGATCTCGAGCTCATAGTGAGCTCATACGCTACTTAGTAACACCTTATTCCCGATCATCAGTGCAACAGCACTATCAGATCAATGTTTCTGCTCTTGACAGTGAACGTGGGGTTCCAGGCTTGGAAATCTTGCGTTATTCGATCAGTGATAAAGTACGTCCCGAGATCTTCACCTTTTTTTTACACTTCCCAAGTTGTCATATTCAAGTTTTTGTTCACACTTGCAGGTCGTGTCGCCCATTAACGAAGAAGTACACATATCCCCACAAGTTGCTCGCACTGATGTTTCGTGCCCTCAAGTTGATGAATACTCCAGCTTCTCTACATTTAGCCACGCTATTCTAAACGATAGCGGGTGGTATGCTGTCACCGGGGAACCGGAGGAACTACTGTGGCGTGCAAGTCTCGACGATAATCGACAGGAGCCCAATGGAATGGCTTCCTCTCCTGTGCGTTCCCGCTGAATTCATACTTTTACTTTTGAGGTTATGTCACAAATATGACTTCAGCACTGCCCTCTCGAATGCTTGCGTGGTGCAGGTGTATGGTTGTGATGCCACTTCTCCACAGTCCAAGCCAGTAATGTGCTCGTATCATCCCGAATTCAAAGGATTCTGCACAGTCCCCGAAGACATTCCTTTCATAGAGTCCTATCCGTTATCAACATACGTTGCCCCGTACCGGAATCTGGGGTCCTGCAAAACGGGTTCCAATAGTCCGGTAAGTGCCTTACCTCGAATAGTTCTCCTCCACGTGCACGCTTCATGCGAAGTTACGTACGCGGATTCTATTCTTGGCCGAACCTGCGTAAAACTTCCTCTGTGGTGCAGTATTTCAAGTCCGGTAGCCTGATTGAAGAACAGTTTGGGCCGTCATCTTCGTGTATGTTCGTCAGCCAAGGCACAGAGACGCATTCAGTCTGCTTGCATTCGCAGTGTCACGCTAACGGCGCTCAGTTAGATGTCGGCAACACGACGATTTTATGCCCGTTTGAGAGTTCGGTGTGCTCGTGCCTCTTTCAGCGTGTAGCTTCTGTCAGCTACAGGCAGCGGAGAACGCCTGATTTTTTTTTTCTCTACACTGGGAATTTAATGCTTTGAGTGCTCTTATTGCTTTTTCACATTGCACAGCCACGTGCGAGCATGGCAGTCTAAAGGGTACCCTAGCTCTGAACTCTAACTTTGCACCTTCAATCATTGCCCATTGCTCTTTTTTTCCACACATTGTCTACATCATTTTCTAAAATTTAAAACTATTGCACTAAAATTTGTCAGTCAAGGTTGTCATTTTGGTGATAGAGTGAGTAATACCTCAGAGCAAGTGCTAGGTCATGAGTACATCATTCTCATAACATGTACTCTGTTCCCAACTCAATCATCTGTGCAATACTGGGTGCATGGACTTGATATTCAGCACCTGACATAAGAACTGATGCACACTGTATTTAATAGTACATGTTGTGCATATGCAAGCCATAATGAGTTGCATGCTTTGAGTTCGAGCACTGTTCTATGTTTGAATACATGGTTGCCATGACTTGATGCATGCGACAAATGTCAAGTCGCACATAGGACTAGAACTATGCATGCATTCTGTATGTCCTGACAAAAACTGTAGATGCAGTCTACATTGGTGATTTTGATAACCTGGCTCAGTCATGGAAGTGCCATACCCTGTTGATTGACTGGTTGGAAAAGTTCCCACAGATTTGTGGCACACAAATAATTTTAGGCTGAACTAGATCATGGGTCCCTTGGGTGATTGTTCTATGGGTGTCCACTCTATGGTAACGTGTTTAAGAGATTTTTATTTGGATGGCAAGAAACCTGCTGGTTTCCAGGTGCTGAGTTCATTATTTTGTCAAGGCACTGCATATCTTCTATGCCTTGACCATGCATCTCAGAGTTGCAATCGGTGCCTCGTGAATATATCTCGAACTGGTATTAGTACAGATGTCAAGTATCGTGTTTACAGTGTTCAACTAATGCGTTTGTGTGAGCCTCGCACGTCAGGAGCTCTAATGTACACGTCAAACAGCATCAATTTAGACCAGACGGACACTGAACGCACTGGCACAGTTTTTGTCCTGCTGCTGACAATGTGGCATGGGCTGGATCGCCGTGAAAGATGCTGAACCCAGAAGCGGGGGAGTGTTCGATATACTGTTCAGTTACAGATGCAAGAAGCAAAACGATTTCAAGCATCAAACCAGCACCCATGCAGCTGACTCACCTGAAAGTTGATGATGCAAGTCCAATCACAAGATACAAATTGTGCTCCTTGCTGAAATCCATGGTCAATCCTACAACCTAAAGACCAGAAAAACCGATGGAAGAAATTCTGTTCCATTTATTGTACTAAATACAAACCTTCACTGGATCTGTGAGGCACGTCACCCTTTCCATGTGGACTCCGGAGGTGGCTTAGGGAGAAGTTTCAAAAACATGCTCTGCATCAACTATCTATTCTGTATCCTTAATTAATTTTACAGTAATTCAGGTCTAGCAGAACTCGAGCAAGCACTGGGGCAGTCAGAAGCAATTCGTGCAGTAAAACGTGCATCATACTGCTTCATAATTTCACGAAAGACCAGATAGAGCTCAATCCTGAAGAGATTTGGAGCCGTGTGTCAGTTGCAGTAGTCTGGTTCTGTAGTTGTACCTTGTTCTAGGTCCTATCATTGTTACATGCGAAGCTCAGCGAGTAGGATTACCTTAGTCTTGTCGTCAAAGCTGCTTAGGAAGTGCTGCGAAGACTGCACTCAGGCTGTGTGGGCAAGTGATTCCGGCCCCGTACTAGCTGAGAACAACATATTGCCTATCAAACGTGCTCTACTTTGATGCATATATACCTCTGATATACTTCTTTGTCACCCTGAATGGATTCATTTGTATAAAAGGAGAGTGTATGGCTCAAACCTTGTGTATTTTTGTCATTGCCGTGATGGCATAGTAGTCTATTGAGGCTTGCACACATCATGAATCTATGCTCGGCAACCTCGCAAGTCTCCCGTCTTTAAGGAGCGAATGTTGTGTTAAGAAGACACCATGTTCAAAAATCTGTACAATATCGAGTACAGAATGATGTCCAATAATGGCCACAAATTTAGACAGGGTTTAACGCCGTAGTTTGGTGGTTACGTGTCCAGCCGACCCAATATATATTGAATTGCGGACATATGGCCTGTTGGACTCTGTTGT
>JAULKQ010002904.1:0-16330 GCA_032356285.1 Smithsoniella earleae
AGCCGAACACTCTCTAGAATAAGCGCTTACTTAACTCCTGCACCATAAACAGGGTTTGGTTTTGCTGGACCTCTGAAGCCGCTAGCGTTTCAAATTTTGTTACTTGAGAGCTGATTTATAGGAATACTTTGTAACAGTATCCACAGATGCTGCAGAGAAACGAGGCGCTGATGCTCACGCGAACCTGTTGATGATTCGAGTTGAAATGCTGTCTCAAACTGCTCCGGGTAAGGAACAGTAGTCTGTACCAAGCTTTCCAAGTTATGCTGCTTTCAATTGACAGTTATGGGCGCTCAGATATCCCAGCCCATAGTTGTGTAGGCGAATTAGCGGATACTGCCCCTAGAAGTGGTGCATTAGGGAAGGGTGCTTCTCTCATCATTAGTGTCAGTACCTATTGATGCATTAGTGCTAGCGTACCTCAGACTGGCTTCCCATGGGTTCTCTAATTCCCCCTTTTTTTATCACAGCTTGTCACCCTCATCCATTGCCCCCAGCGTCTTTACCGATATCCAGAGTGTTTGGAATCGAAAAGCGCCAAGTCGGTTCTGGATGTACTTGGTTTAATTGATTGTTGAGCTGAATCATGTCGTACAGTTGGTCTGATCAACACACTGATGGAAATACAGCTCAGCACATAGAACAGGTTCTACTACTGCTGCAGAAGTCTCTCCAACATAGGCTTGCCCAACTTGCCCGCTGCACAGAGTATGGGCACCGAGCCGAGGCCCTCTGTAGAATCATTTGACTGCTACGATGCTTTTAGCGCTCACATATCACACGACCGGCATGAACCCTTGAGCAGCACAATGAAACTGTGAACCAACATTGTGCCTGCTCAGCCCTTCTCACTGCTATTTATACTTCTTGAACAACTGACAATCAGCACATCTTCCAAATAAACCATGTCCACTGTTCTAGAAGGGGCACTTGGATGAATTCAACTCAATTAATAAGCCAAAGGTGCTCACAACACAATCCCTACACAGCATCCACTGCCTGTGCATGCATGTGACCTATCATCCAATGTCAACACTCGCTTATCTTAATAATCACCATGATTACCCCAGATGACAATGATTCCTTTTTGTTTCACCCATGATCACACAACACCCTCCAGCTAGCCGAGACAGTAATCGAAGAGGCCCTCTTGCAGATGGTTGATAGGCCGCAAGAGGGTCTGGACATGCAACGAGTCCACCTGCAAGGCCAGCTGGGTGGATTGGGGTTCCCCATCCTAGTGATAAAAGATTGCGGCAGCTGCACTCACCAGTCAAGGCGTGTTAAATCGCCAGGGTTCGTAGCGTATGCTGTTATAAAATAGCAGTGGTTACCGTAGTAAATCCCAGATAGTAGAGAACTGCCAGTCCGCTTCTATCTCCATGGCACTCCCTTATTAGTGAGCCGACGCATACCCGACCCACGGCCCAGGCCTAGCCTAGCGGCTAGGCCCCTGGTAACCACTCATGCAGAGTAATATCTACCCTCGGTATCTCAGATGTAGGGATATGCTTGGCCTTTCTCACACAACCAATCCGTACTGCATAATATATATATTAGAGGCTACTCACGGGCCGTCACAGGCCGTGTCATCCGGCTCAGCCTGACTCAACACGCTGTCACCGGCAAATGCAGATACTCTGCAGGTTTACCGGTCGGCTATCCCACTAGAAGCGAAGGGGGACCAACCAGCTGTAGTGATCACCACTATAGAAGTACAGCAGCTGACCGGCCTCCAGCAGACCGGCAGACTCGCAGCACAAGGAGCTCCTCGCACAGTATCAGAGGCAACTGATTAGCCAAATTACTAAGCAGTTTGCCCAGGAGCAACTCCCGCGACTGCTTAGCATCCAGCACCCAGTATCCACTGCATGGATAAACATCCAGCCCACCAAAAGACAGCGGGAAGATCAGTGACACCATCTTTGAGAGTCTGCTCTGGTTCATGATCGGTTCATGATCGGTTCCACACCAGGTACTTCACCTAGATGTGATGCAACGTGCTCGTGTAGCTTCAGCGGGTCTGACCCACACCATGCCATGTCTTATCACAAGCTGAAAGGCTCTCGAACCTTGCACTACAACCTCAGCCCAAGTCAGGTGCGGTACGGGTGTCGCAAGGCTGGTCATGATACGGTCATGCAACCGAAGGAGCGGCACTTGCGGAGAGTCTCAGAAGGTGAAGAGATATCCAAAACGAGAGGGGATATCTTGGTGATGACCCTCAATGACATCAACAACGTGGACGTATCACTTGTTCATCCAGCAGGAGCGCAGCAGGGCAAGCGAACATGCGGGTTCAGCTGCGGAGAGGCGTGATGAGTCGAAGCGTAGGCGCCATGCGCGGGGAAGGTACAGACAGGTATTGTTTTGTGCCGTTTATTGTTGAATCGTACGGTAGATAAGGAAATCCGGCAGAGAAGTTGATTCGTGACTTGGCGGAATGTGCGAGCGCCGGTAGGAATGTCGTCAAGGCGCAGTTTGTACGCTTCGTGTACAAGGAGATGAGATTTTCGTTGACTAGGGGCAATAAGCTTCTCTTCCAGCGGTTCTTCGGATGTTTTGTTCGAAGGATCGGCCACGGATATCAGCAAGAAGCACAATTTCCGTCGCGTGATTAGGCTAGCATAAAGTTTCGGTTGAGTCAACCGATTGCCCGCTGGTTTGATGCCTGAGATCGCTTTAATTGCATCTGTGACGAAACGGTAGAGTTGTTGGCGGTGTCATGATTTACCAGTCAACAAAGAGAAACTAACCCGCGATGTGAGGAGTTCGGGTAACAGACAACAAGGCACTGGGTGGTTCGTAGCTGCTGAGCCTGTAATTTCACCGTCATGGAAGCTAGCTCAGGTTACAGTCTTCCTCCCCCGCTCTTCCTAGCGGCTGAGGAGCGTTGGGTTAATCAGGACTTCCCGTAATGTATCACACAGACTTGAAGAGGAGTTATACCCAGCATGTCAATCAGCACGCAGAATGACTCCGTTCAATGTCTCACCGAGATTCTTGAATGTCACATGTTGGCAAGGCTGCCAGAAACAAGGGGACCGCATGTGCACACTGTAGTGGGTTTTGTTACAGATTGATGATGGAGGGAGCGCCTAGTCCGCGTGGCGCTCTATGCATAAGATGCCACATTTTGACGAACTGCTGCGTTTCACAACAGCGCAGTTTTGAGTGTAGGGTATAAAACAGCATGGCAGATCGCCGACTTTGACGCACGTTTCGACCCGAATGAGGACGCGCTGACGCGCGAACTCAGCAGAGTTGTCTCGTCCTAGGTGGGGCTCTACTCTAGTAGCAAAGGTTTTTCTTCATGATAACTGTGTAGATGCTTTCACAGCTTGCACTTGAAGTTGACTTAGTCACGTGAACAATAATCTATTTGGTACATTCCCATTCCCGCGTACCGGTCGATGTAAACAACAAGTAGCGAAGGTGCGGCAATACTCCGGTAACATGTGCATTATAACGTTTCTTTAGATGTACACCTTCACCAGTGCACCTCATTGTAACACTACACTTTGCAAGGTAACTCGGGCGCCACCTTCGTGGCGAGCTCGTAAAAGAATTGAAACTGATCCAAGCCACATCAATATATTGCTCTGCTTGCATCGAGCCAAACATTAATCTTCCGCGGCTCGTTCATTCTGTAAGCGAATAGCGAGCCGACCTTATCACGGAAAGCACTAATATCTCACTTCTCTCTCGACGATGCAGACAAACAAGAAAATCAATTTTTGCCAGCTGAGCCACACTGCTGAGGCAAAAAAAGGCAGTTTTCAACGGACAAGATTTCGTTCAAACAGCATAACACGTTTGCTCTGCATCCGTGCCTTCAACACAGCGTTTATGCCGCGCTTTGCGTTACGTAGAGGCTTCTCTCTGCAGCTCTCCGCTGCACATGCAAGGTTTCAAACTGCGATTCACTCTGCTCTGCCTGGTTTGAGGAGCAGCGTGCTAACCCATGCATACGATGTAACATGCTCAAGCACCGCGAACCACTATGTATACAAGATAATTCTGGTGAGTAATTAACTTATGGAATGTACATTCGGCCTGCTAGATTACGGAGAAGGCATAAATCCATGAACTTAGAGTGTACAACACAAGCATCTCTCTGTGCGACGGCGATCAAAGAATGGCGCAACTACTCTCAGCGGGCTCGCGGTCGCACTGTGTTTGTATTTCACAAGAATTAGATAGCGGATCTTTCTTGTACTTGTGTGAATTGATCGTTTCACATTTTTTCAGCACTTAGTTCGAAGATAATTACAACTATCGCGTACGTTTGAAAGCACAGCCCGATTCGCCTTTGGACGAAGGTCACTTGCTACCTTTTGCTTGAGAATTTATCGTTCAAGAGGCTCACACGGCCCCTCATCTCCACCACCCAGTTATGCACGAGAAAGTGAAACCCCGCTAACCTACTAAACAGTATACAGCAGTGACCTTTGCAACTTCCAACGTACCACTGTAGCTTGTTGTGTACTGGCAGTAACGTGTGTTTCACGCAGAACATCAACATTTTGAGCTGTGAATGCGTCAGTAGACGCAGGGGAGCGACATCGTGCCGAACGACTGTTCAGATTTATGACGTGCAGTGCATGTTACGCGGCATTCAGAACTCGGATTCAGACCTCGGTTTCAGACCAATTTCGAGGAATGCTCATTTTCGACCTCTTCTCTTCGCACAAGGGGACAAATAAAACCAGGAAACTACAGGATATACCTTCCTCTCGGGTGCTATCAGCTCGTCCTCTTCCTCTAGGATACCAATGTCAGGCATTGTACCTATTCTGCTTACTTGATTTTCACATGAACAATACAGGGAAGAATTGTGTAGCAGCAGCATTGAACAAGGAAGATTAAACACTGTTCGACTTTATTTTTGTCAGTTTGATTGTCGGATTCCGAGGAAAACCTTTCAGGCCCTGCAGGGCTTTGGCAATGCACTTTTTCAACAATGCATTGTTTCTTGCTCCCATTGGAAAAGATCAAGTTTATGAGACCTTCTGAGTTTGAGGCTTAAAAGCTCAGCGCTCCTGCGCTTTTGAGTGCGAGGAAGTTAGAGTTGCATACTTGCAGTGTTGAGTCTCGTGCACGTTCGACTTGACACCTTGGCTCCTGAACCCGTCATGGTGCGCACCTTTCACTCATTGCGAATGAAACAGTCTTCTGTGTAGATGCGTACGTACTGGTGCCTATTTCTCATCATTCCCAAGACCTTGTACGCCTGTTGACAATTTGCACAACGCAATGTGGTGTTGTTTATTGTACCACACGCACGGAAGGACCTTCAACCATTAACTGCGCGAAGAATTACCTGGTCTGAGTGGTAATTGTATCTATAAGTAGTACAAGAATTTTAAAGCTCTGTTGCAGGCAGAGCGTGCTCCCAACTTTCCAGGACGTTTGAGTGACAATAGCGAACCCAAGGCAGCGCAAGCAATAATTCGCTGGACATCTTCGACAACTGATTTCGAGTTTGCATATCCACGATTTGCGAACCATGCAACGAAGTGCAGCAAAATTAGTAGTCAGGTCAACACCTGCTTGCCGCTCCTGCAGAGTCAAGCACGTCGAGAAGAAAGTATCCATGAGAAGTCTTTTGTCTCGTATCATTCTACAGCGCGTCGAAATAGGTCACACAGTGCTAGGCCGAACACTGCGAGGCAGCTATATATCGACAATGACAAGGCTTCAACCAGTACTAGTGACGTGTCGCAAAGCACCTGGAAACGGAAAAGGTTCGAAGAAGACTCCCCAGAGACCCCGTGCTCTTTTGAGCAAAGCCGAGGTTTACAAGGAGATTACATGGCATCTGGAGAAGAGATAAAGTATCCCAGAACCTTGTCATCGCTACCCTACGAGCAGAAGATACCCATCGATGTTGCGCGAACGATGATTCAATGTGTACTGCAGCGTACGCAAACCCAGCCAAATATTGCTGGACCTGACAACTCGAACCCGCTTCGTTTACGATGCCAACTCGCTAGCCCTGATATGACTCAGTTGGGTAGCCACTTCAGCAGTGTCTCGAACAGAGCGGTTTTGGAGTATCTCAAAACCCAAGAGCATAAACTCCGCGCGAAGCTATACGAAGATACTATTCGAGTTGCAATGCTTTCCATGCCATTGAGCGACGCAATGCGGGTGTACACGCAGCAATCTAGCGACAGAAATCAATCTTGATACCAGTTGTGTGACATGAGCGTACATCGGACGATTGACGATTGATGGAGGAAGCTTCGAACAACAAGAGCTTTACCTGGGACAAGAAGCTTGGCGCAAGTGACAAGAGGAATTCTATGGTAGCTCTCATGAACCCTTTGACATACAAGGCTTGTTCACATAGACCGACTCTCTTTTGACATAGACCATACTTTCTGAGCTCAGAATAATAATGGCTGTAGAATTATTTGTCTGCTGATACTGTGACAAAGCCTGTGCTGGGATTAATACTGACTGATGGATTGAGAATCTTGGTGGTTAAAGGATGTACAATCTAATGTACCATAGACATGTAAAAGATGACCTGAGAGTGTACACGTGCTTTTTGAAGACCTGTCACTTCTCATGCCAAAACAAAATTCACCTGCAAGCTCAGCACAGATGCAACTAACCATCAGAGGTGATATCGTAAGGCATGTTGTGTGATCTGTATACATTTCACATCCTCAGTACGATGAGTGCACTGCAAATGGTTTACCGCGGGAACTACTGCCTGCCTGAGGAGTGTGCATGGCGGCCATCAAAGAGTTGTACATCATAAGGCTGATAGTGTAAGATCTTTGGTGCTACTCCGATATTGGCCTTTTGGATACATGTATACTCTTGCCCAGAGTAACATGTGAGAGGGAGTCAAATACTGTTTGTCCTGGATGCATGTGGACTTGCAGAAACAAAACAGCTCATGTTTGAGCCCCATAGCTTACACAGAGAATGGGGTTGTGTTACCTACTCTCTCTTCTCATTCGCCCCTAAAGACCAAGAATGTTCCAGGAAGGGACATGCATATGTGAATGCATTGGAAAAAAAGCACTTAGGGTTTGGAAGCTATGATGCCGCGGCATTCACCAGGCGCACTGAAAGCCCCCTAATTTCTCACTATTTTATCACTATTTTATCACTTAATTACTCGATATTCTGTCCCCTAATTACTGTCTACTTTAGTGAGTGAATATTTTCCAACTCACTATTTACTCACTATCTGGTCCCTGTAAACTAACTATTCAGTGAGTTGGATCTGTTAGGGCACAAAAAGGGAGTGATGAGGGTGTACTCACAATTTTTAGTCAGTGAATAGGGGGCACTGACTACTTCCGCTGAGTTCCAAGGGAGTGCTCCCTAGTAGTTAGTGAATGCCTCCTAAAATTGACTTAACGAAATTCTCGAATTCGCTGGTTAGTTCGGCCCTGATTAGTGGGTTTATTCTAGTGAGTGCTCCCTAATTTTAGTTAGTTCTGAACTGTGAACCCCCCGGAAGGTTCCCGAAGCCACCGTCAACCTATGTGGCTACTAGCGGAGAAAGAGAATCTCCAGAATCTCAAGTGTCTTGAGGGTATTGGTTGCTGCCACAATACCAGGAGGAAAGTTGGAGAGGCCTAGGCCAGCTCGGTGTAACAAGCAGTGGTATATTCCGCTTCAATTGGTATCGTAGTTCGTCAGATCGATAAGGCCTAGGAAGATGGATCCTTCGAGACCTACGCTCGAATCGCAGCCGCATATACCGATGGAAGCTGCGCTGCAAACCCTGTTTGAACTTCGAGAGCAAATCGGTATGCTCCAACAACAGTTAAACATTGTTTCCGCGAACCAAGACACACAAGACAGGTACCTTAGACAACTCGACGCAAACATGGCCAAGGCTCAGATGGAAACAAGCTCCACGGATGCCAACCCACAACACGAACCAGACAGATCGCGTTCTCCTGTACATGTAAATGTGCACAGCGGTGACGCAAAAACCGTGGCGTCAATAGTTCAGCAAGTAGGTGAGTTCGACGGTACAAGTGTAGGTTCGAGTTCCAACATCGCACCAAAAGCAAAGGAATGGCTCGCATCAGTCGAACAAGCAGCCGCTGTACTCCATTCAATGGCACTGTCATCTAGGCCACTGCAAACTGTCTTCGTCAACCTTCTCGCCATGAAGCTGAAGCGAGCAGCACAAGACTGGTTCAAGCTGACATTCAAACCCTCACATCCTAACGGATTCACACCGGACGAGTTTCTACTCGCATTCAAACAGCATTACATAACAGCGTACGAAGTAGAGCAAGCAGCACGCTCCGAGTTCTTTTCACTAGCTGCTGTGGTTAAAGAAAAGCGCTTAGGTTTGAAAGAAGCCTACCAAAGACTACTGACGATTCTTGATGGTTACGAAGGCGAAAACCATCGACCACAAATCAAAGATCAAATCTTTGTGCTTTATAACTATGTTCAAGATGAATTGATAAGAAGCAGAGCCTCTCAAGCAAGACCACAAACACTTCACGATGCCTACGAGGCTATAAATCAAGCCATTGCAGAAAGGCAATCCACCCGAGCCATGGATCCTCAGTCAAGAGACCTTAACAGACCCAGAGCAAGGAGCTTCCATGCTCTGAACCAACATAAGGCCCTTAACTCAGGAAGACCCACTCCACACAGATCTTACGGGAGTTATCCAAACACGAGAAGGGGACCCGTACAGAACAACCCAAACCCACCACGCTATGCCCCCAAATCCCTCACTCCACTACTCCCAAGCCCACACCCCGCACCCCGGGCAGAACACAGCTCACCCCGAGATGAGCATGCCCCCTTACTATCCCCCCAGGCCAGCACCTATTTCTGACCCCAAGCTATCGAAGCTATCCATGGAAGACAGAGACCAGTGCTTCAAACAGGGTCTATGCTTCAGATGCCGCCAACCAGGCCATCATGCAAAAGACTGCCCTAAGCAGTATGAATCCCCCTCGGGTTTTCACAGGGGCGGTGCTCAGCAGTAGCACCAAAGCCCGCAAACTACCTAGACTCGTCAGCCAGCTGCCATGACGACCCCCCTCACCAACAGCCCACCAGCCCACCGATCCCAAATAACGCCAAACTCCCCAAGTATGACCCCCAGATCCTTCCCACACTCACTGCCACCCGAGTTGATATTGTCCCATCGATTATCCTAACTTTGAATATCCTGCATTGCCCCGCCCATGTTCTGATAGATACCGGTGCAAACTCTAGCTTCATATCTCAAGCATGGTGTTTCAAACACGATATTGCATACCAAAAAGCAACTCATCAGTCACCCGCCATGGCAGATGGCTCCACTGCTAGTATTTTAGGATGTACTGATTCACTGCCCATTGCTATTGCCCAAGTTAACGTTAAAGCCACTACCAAGTTCCTAGTTCTACCACACCTGGATGGCATGGATGCTGTCCTTGGGATGAGTTTCCTCAGTGCGGAACAATGGGATGTGCACCCCTCCGAGTTAGCCATTTCCATCAACACTACCACTGGGCAGCACAAGGTTACAGCCTCTGTTAGTAAACCGGAGGATGTCGATACTGCCCCGATTGGTGTCGTGAGCGGAGCAAAACTGGCACGGCTGATCAAGCATGAGGATTGCCAGGTCTTCATTGGTTATGTGAAGACAGCTCTTACCCATAGTCCCGGTGAAGATCCCTTACCTAATCCTAACCCATATGCATGCCTGTCCCAACCACCTCATTACTCAGCCCTAGAAAGAGCCTTGTGTCAAGAGTACTCGGATGTCATTACTGATCAAGTGCCCCCCGGTCTACCCCCAGTACGTCACCTTCAAGATGGTAGGGTCCTAGAACACTGTATTCCTTTGAAAGACGGATCTAAACCCGTAGCTCAGCAACCATATAAGCTAACCCCAAACGAAATGGATGAAGTGCACCGCACCATCACAAAGCTCACCAACCAGGGATGGATCAGGCCCAGCCTATCACCCTGGGGCTCCCCAGTACTGTTCCAAAAGAAAAAGAATGGAAAACTTAGAATGTGCGTAGATTACCGAGCCCTCAATCATGCCACCATTAAGCATGCTTACCCTATGCCCCGAGTAGAAGAGCTCTTAGGAAAGTTGAAGGGGTACGAAATCGTTAGTAAGCTAGACCTGTGTGATGGGTTTCATCAGATCAGAGTATCACCCAGAGACACAGATAAGACTGCTTTTACAACCCAGTTTGGTGCTTTTGAATATTTAGTCATGCCATTTGGATTATCCAATTCCCCAGCACAGTTCACCCTGCTAATGAACACAGTACTTAAGAATCTGGACAACGTCATCGTATTTACGGACGATGTATTAGTGTTTTCAAAGAACGCTGAGGACCACCAGAAGCATGTTAGGAATGTTTTAGACCGTCTAAGACAACACCAATTGTATGCCTCCCCTAAGAAGTGTGAGTTTTTCCGTAGATCATTAGAATATCTAGGACACCCCCAGTGGCACCACCATGGTCCCCGATAAGGTTCAAGCCATCCGAGAGTGGTCCATCCCTCAGAGCGTGAAACAACTGAGACAATTCTTAGGCCTAGCTGGTTTCTACCGGCACTTCATTCAAGATTATAGTAGAGTGTCAGGCCCCCTGACAGACCTCCTAGCCCACAAAAAGGCATTCCGCTGGACCTCGGAACAACAACTTGCCTTCGATAACCTAAGAACCCTGCTAAGTATTGCACCTGTGTTAGATTTCCCAGACCCGGACCTTCCCTTTGTCGTCAGTACCGATGGCTCTGACTTTGCCATAGGAGCTACCTTACAGCAAGATCAGGGAAAGGGGTTACAGCCGGTAGCCTACCTATCCAAGAAGCTCAGCCCCGCAGAAAGACACTACCCAACCCACGAAAAGGAACTACTAGGCATAGTCCATGCAGTAAGATCATGGAGACACCACCTCCAAGGTGCAAAGCATACTGTAACATGTTACACTGATCATGTAACACTAAGATATTTTCATAAACAGCCCAAGTTATCCCCGAGACAAGTTAGATGGACAGAGTGATTTGCTGATTTTGATTTGGATATCCGTTATAAGCCAGGTAGATACAACGTAGTACCTGATGCACTTTCCCGCAGACCTGACCTTAAGACTGTGTTTTGCTGTATGTTCTTGTCTGCACCGCTTCCCGATACAGATTTTCTAAGACGTTTAAGGGCTGCATACACCGAAGATTACACCTGCAACCAACTCATAGAACAATGTCAGAGGCAGGTGTGCCCCAACTACCGCTGTATACAAGGATTGCTGTACTTCATAGAGTCGGGCAGATACCGCCTGTATATACCTAATCTTGCTGCAATAAAGTATGACATTCTAAAGGATTTTCACGATTCCCCCAGCGCAGGTCACCCAGGAATCCACCGCATGATGAACACTGTGTCAGTACACTTCTACTGGCCAAAAATGATCGATGATGTACGGGATTTCGTGGCTTCTTGCAGATCCTGCCAGCTCAACAAGAGCTCACCCTCACCAGTAGCCCCCATCACCACTTTTCCCATTCCGAAGAACCCATTTGAAGAAGTGGCTTTGGATTTTGTGGGACCCCTTCCAGTGACTACAAGGGGAAACGATTTCTTACTGAATGTCACAGACCGGTTGACAAAGTTTGCAGTAAGTGTGCCATGCAGGCGCACCATCAACAAGATAGAACTGGCACAAACTCTGTTCTCCAATGTGTTTTGTCGATATGGTCTGCCACGTGTGCTAATATCCGACAGAGACCCTAGGATTGATAATTCCTTCTTCAAAACACTATGTGCACTGCAAGGAACTCAGAACCGGCTTACAACTGCTTACCGCCCCCAAGGAAACGGCCAAGCAGAGGCACTTAACAGGGAGTTAGTCGGCAAGCTCAGAAGCTATTGCGGAGACCCAGCTAATGCTCAACAATGGGATACCACTGTCCAACACCTTACCTACGCCTACAATACCACCGTACATTCCGCTCACGTGCACCATTTCACCCCCTTCTACCTGATGCATGGGTATAACTCATCATCTGTCTACAGTCTTTACTTGCCGCAATCTGGACCGCCCTACCCTAAACCCCATTGCACAGCAGAAGTGCATGCATTTCGTGACTCCCATATGCGTTGTTTGAACCAAGCTTACAATTTGCTTGAAGCAGATGCCATGATTAGAAAAAGTAGATCCCTACCTCATCCTAGTAGATTTCCCAAGTTCAAAGTCGGTGACTCAGTTGTAGTTGATTCTTTGCATTTTCCTCGTGATTGTCTTGATTCCAAGTTATCCTCAAAGTTCGTTGGACCGTTTAGAATAACTGCCATTAGTAGTCCATATGTGTACACTGTAGACCTTGGTATGAAGTACCCCCGTGTGCACAACAACATAAATGCCCAATACTTACGAAAATTCGTGCAACCCTCAGAGTCGCAGATTAGGAGTTCAGCAGCTGAAGCCAACCACCCAACTGTTGGAGATGCGACCCGGCCAATAAAGCAAATAGTCTCATGCGCCACAGCACGTGGACGTCCAACACAAGAAGGCCGCAAAAACTGTCAGTATAAGGTTAGGTTTGAGAATCTAGACCATCTATATGACTGTTGGTTAACCGAGAAAGAGCTCCACTCACTACACCCCGGGCAGGCCCCCACTCTCCTGGCCAAGTTCAAGTCCATGCACAGTCACGCTGGATCCTTGGAGAACGCGGAAGTCTGACCGCAAGGGAGAGTGGATGAACTGTGAGCCCCCCGGAAGGTTCCCGAAGCCACCGTCAACCTATAGCTACTATCGGAGAGAGAGAATCCCCAGAATCTTAAGTGTCTTGAGGGTATTGGTTGCTGCTACAATACCAGGAGGAAAGTGAAAGAGGTTCTATGCCAGCTCAGTCTGAAAAGCAGTTGTATATAAGTTGTGTGCACATGTGAATCTGGGTCGTCGGATCTGTGTAGATTATGAATAATCCATGGATGAACAAGTAGTGATCTTAAGCCCCCCTGTTTGAGAGTAGCTAATCAAGTAAGCATACATGCGTCAACCCTGCACTGAATACGACTTGAAGTTTGAAACACTGTATCAAGTGAAACATAAAGTGTCTCGTTTTCACAGTAGACTCCGATTCACTAAACGTAATTTCAGCCTTTCTTTTCTCGTCAGTCGGATTACACTCTTAGGACTCGGGGCAGTCCATCAACCGATCGGATGTTACTGTTGAGATTACTGTATCAGGCTCCTGACGCTCGCGCACGATCCACAGACTTTGACATGATTAGGGTACTACAAATAGCCCATGTTGTAATGCTCATCGCGCTAAGTTGCCTGGACATGGAGCCTCAAGTAATGAGCGAATGAGCGGCATAAGCTCGCTGCTGGGGAAACGCCCGAGCGCACCCGAAGCTGCACTAACTTCATCGAACACGCGCACGCAGTCACCTGTGACGTCATGCTCGGGGAACTGCCACTCCGCATCTGCGCCAGAGCTGCCGCCTCCGGCACCAGTTTGGCTTTCATCACGGCTCCGAGCGTTCGCCTTGGCCTGCGCCAACAGCTCCTCATTCGAGACAGTGTCTTTCTGCGACAATTGGGGAAGCGGCCCGGGCTGCACGGCGATGGAGCGGTGGCGCAGCATGCGGGAGACGTCCGCGACGTCCGCGATGGCGACGGGGACTGGCTCGCAGGAGTGGTCGCCAAACATGACTGGAGTGCTGTGATCCCCCGTTACCAAAACCGAGAATCGAACTCCCGGGTCGCTCTGCATAATGGACAGGGGGAGTGAAACCATAACGACGAAACGGACAAGCACCTATCACAGTGCCTGTCTTGCTTGAAGAATTCAGCAATCTTGTATGTCCGTAACATTGACGGTGGACCCCTAATTATCACACTGCATCAGCAGGTAGGGCAGTATCCCGTGCGGAGAGAGCGAAGCATGCCCT
This sequence comes from Smithsoniella earleae, assembly GCA_032356285.1. Taxonomy (NCBI): domain Eukaryota; kingdom Viridiplantae; phylum Chlorophyta; class Ulvophyceae; genus Smithsoniella; species Smithsoniella earleae. The sequence goes on from JAULKQ010002904.1 coordinate 13,916, forward strand.
TCGTCCCAGTTTTTGGGGCCTGCCCTTGAATGCAAGGATCTGTCCCATACCAACAGTGGACGCATAGAACTGCTGGCCTGAAGCTCCACAAAGTTTTTCTTTCCTGGTCCATGTGCCTTTCAATTGGAACTTTGACCACAGTCTGACAACTGGCTGCGTGCCCACCTCGCTTTCGAGGTCGACCTTCTCTTGCCGCTGTGATCGTTGAAGTTCCCTGCCCCTGATTTTTGCATAACTCTGTCCTAGTCACATTTCCTTCCCCCCCAAGCACACAAAAAACCTTTGTCCCTGCCCAACGTCTGGCACCCTACCTACTGATTCACCTTAGAACGGTACTTCAGAATACTGATCTGCAGTAGTGGACAACGATAGACGCTCTTGACACAAACACACAATGCAGTTGCTTTCTCATCAAGGACCCTAAACAAGGAGAACAATGAATGAGGCCCAACTGAATTGGTGATCCTTGGTTGATTGTCGCCCAAGATCTGGAATAGTACGAAAAAACGAGTACAGTTCTTGTTATCGCGATGTGCAGTGGTGGCGGGAAACGAACCTGCTCAGCTTGTGCGAGGCGGAGAACGATTTGCCCCATGATCGAGTCCATGGCCTCCAGGTATCGGATCTTGTGTGCCCACAGGCCGTCGTGGCCACAATCATCCACTGCTTTTACGTGGCAGAACCCGAAATCAAACGGTTTTGGGCCCTGGGTTACGGCGTCGCAGACAGCTTCCGCCTTCAGGTGGAACTTCGAGTCGTACGAGCCCGTGGTGCCTGGCACCTGCAGCCACTCCATGCCCAACGTCTTCCCCAGTCCTGTATGCCAGCAAGGTTCACCTGTTACTTGGTCAAGCAGCAGGTGATAGTATGCGCCCACTGCAAGTTCACACCCCTGAGGGAGCAGCTGGTGGCACGTAGAGGATGGCGCCTCCCATGTTGCTGCAGCTGTTGGGGGTTAGCCACAGCACTGATGTTTGCTCCTTCTTCCCACAAGATTTGACGCCTGGAATGATAAATTTGCTATCTTTCTAGGCCACTGGGCTGTGACACTTAAATAACAATTGTTTGAGGTACAAATTAAAACCAACACCAGCTGCTAAGTTACCGTAGGAATGTTTCAAAAGTGGTCACACAACATTTACAATATTGGCACAGGGGAGACCTCTCCCACTTGCAACACACTGCCTGAATTCACGATCCAGTACTCTGCTCTCATTCCCAGATGCAGTGAGATATGAGCAAGTAGCTGTTCCAAGCACAGAGGCAACGTGAGGCTCCCCCGATCACCAATCCCCCCCCAACAAACCTACAGCTTGCTACTCCCTAATCAAAGCTCAAAATGCTCCCCCCCCCTGCAACAAGATTCTTGAAAAACGACAGATACTCTTGCTAATTTGTTAAGCTGCCCGGGTTCATAGTGGATGTTGTAATAAGATACCAGTGCACACCACTCCCTTATTGGGGAGCCGACGCATACTTGTACCACGGCCCAGGCCCCTGGTAACCACTCATGCAGATTCGGTTGAGTGCCGTTGTAAACACAAACATCGCAGTGTGACCCGTTGCCGCAGCCTTTGGAGCCGAAATTAATTCACCTCGCCACCCAAAACCTCCATAGTCGTGACATAATCAAGCCTTTTTACCCTTTTCCGTAGGCTTTGGTACAAAAAGCACCAGGGGTTATGTGTGCCATAGATCTGGAGAAGATTTGTACTGAGTACTGTAATATTGAGGAGCTGCCCCTAACCCCATAACGCCATTTTCGAAGTCACCATACCATGCCCACATACACTCTTCGTTGGCAGCTTCCACAGGACACTTAGCCCCAATACGAAATACGGCGCGAAACAAGGGAACGACCAGCACGTAGGCAGAGGAAACTGGAAGGTACCAGGGCTACAGAATTTGCACAAGACTGTGCCAAATTTGTTTGTTCCACCGTATTCGGTGCCAATTTACTGACGAACGGGATTACTTTCTCATGCGCAGCACATGATATAATTCACCTTTGGGAATCATTGTGGGCAGCTCTCTAGCCACTGTTGCCAATCTCCCTCTAGATGGTTAAGGTGAGCTCAGAACAGATTTGGGTGATATGCATGACCTGTGCATAACCATGCTAGCTTGTGGGCTCTCTCGTTCTGTGGTGTAATGGTTGAAGAGAGGACAGTGAGCCCCTGGGATGGCGCATCTGTGGCTAATGTTGTACATGAAAACCATAAAATTTTATAGGACGTGCCTTAGCACCAAAAGTAACTCCTGTCCGTAATTTAACAGCCCATGCGAAACAGTTGCCATCACAAACATGCCAACCTTACCAAGACGAAATTTTGTATTTTATCAAAAGTCTCCAAATAGTATGTTGTATCCGTATAGCAGAGGGCTGAACTCATTTCGGTATGCCTCGACTGTCAA
>JAULKQ010002915.1:0-16323 GCA_032356285.1 Smithsoniella earleae
TAAGCCTTGTTCTCCAGGTGATCTCCCTGCCAACCGTTACATCGGAGTTGTTACACCTGTGCACAATGTACTCTCCCGTTATGTTTAAACTGTCAATTCACGGAAGTTTTGTTCGACCGCACGAGGAAGAATGGTTCAAAGTGAAGCCAGATAAGCTGGTCCACCAATGCCCGCTTAACCCACCGTACCATGTGAACAACCTCAATCTCACGTGTGAACATTCAACAGCGAAAAACAGTTTCCCGGCATGCTTGGGCACATAAAACGTTGCACGGGATGTCTTGAATGCAACACAGCCTTGGTATTACGTAATCTGTTTGCGCCTAAGTAGCGACGACATTCCGGGCATGTACTATGTGTGACAGCCCCGAGTTTTCGTCGACACATCAGTTTTTGCGCTCCCCAGATGTGTACGTGGTTGTGAACAAGAAAAATTTCGAACCATCCACGGAGCGGCTCTGAAAGTGATACGCGGGAGGGCCTCGCCTTCTCAAACTCATGCATGCCATGCAGCACACGCGGAACAGCCACCGAAAGGATTATTTTGGCTCAGGTTATAAGTTTCCGACTTGTCGAGGTAATAATATCCCGTTACCTCGTTGAGATTTTAAGCCGCTGTCTCGCGCAGGTGAACACGAGGGCGGTTTACGTTAACGCGGGTGAAGGGTGCGATTGGGAGGTTTATTCATTTCCTTGGTGGCTAAGGTGGCCTGCGCAACACGGCGCCGCCATACCGCGGCTCCCAGCTCTCAAGCCTGCCGAAGCTACGGCGAGGAACATTCAGCGCCTCCTCTCTATCAGCAGTACCACCCCCGGTTTACCCCCCTCCGGGGACCCCCATTGCGACCCCGTACCCCCTCTGGAAGTTCCGCACAACCCCCCCAGCACCTCCCAGACAGCATGGAGAGCAGAACCTTCTGGAAGCCCCTTGAATCCGACCCCGGCCACCGTCCCCCCGTACTCCGCGCAGCTTTCCGCTCGTAGCCACTCCAACATGGTACGCTTCGGCCCTTCTGGTTCCTTCGATTGTATTCCTTGGCGTTTTCGGCCACTTTCCGCTTGCGGCCTGTCCTCAAACTTCTAGAAGGTTCCAGCAGCGTAAGTGTCAACCCTGCAAGTAGGCTTCGTCGTGCTGCTAACTGCTCGAGCTTTGAGCTTTGTTCATATGGGGCGCAGTTGTGGCTACAGGTGCGAGGAAGCGAGATCAGTCTAGACGGCTCGTTGCAGTCTGTTTACCGCCTGTCGCCACCAGTGGGACACGTTCCCGCTCTCACCATGAGGTCGCCTAGTCCGCCACCGCGCAGCTTGCGAAGCCCGCTTCTAGCCCCCCTCGATCCCCCTTCCGCCAACTCTCACGCGTCTTCTGGAGCCCACGAGTTGATATCCATGCCATGCCCAGGTGAGCAGTCTCTTTGCTGCGGCCAACTTTGGAGCGGCCGCTAAAACGTTCAGTAACGCATTCAGGCATTTTTGGCGAGCTATCCTTGCCCAAAACAATCGTTTCTACTGAAATTTTGGAAGTAATTGGATGACGATACTGTAGGTGTAAGTAAGTAAACTTTAACATACATGTATTGTGTACGCGTGTGACGCGTCGCTTCGTGTTCAGGCTCCGAGACCTCCCAGCCACCGAGTCTCGGCGCCAAAGTGGCTGAGGTGGCGCAGCCGGAAGACCATCATCAAGACGACACGCTTCCAGAAGAATCACCAGGGCTCGACATCCATGCGTTAGATCGACCACTGGTCACGTCAAGAATGGTGCTGTGCCACGTAAGCTCTCGCCCTAACTGATTTGGAATCTGCTTGTGCACAATTGAATTCGTCCCGTTACAGACACATTCCGCTCAACTGCGAAACGTATACTCTTCAACGTTGTTGAGGTTGAGTGTCAAATTCAAATGAATTACGTAATCGCAAATCATGCATGTTATATCTACTTACAACTTCACGCATGCGATAAGGCGCTTGTTTGTCAAGCGCCACACCCTATCGGATATAGGTTCCAACGTAGACGCGTCAAGCTGGATGTCATTCAGAGCCTTCTAGACGCATCTAGACAGCCGCTCCGCTACGTCCAGATGAATCACCTCTCCGACCATTGAATGTAACATTTTATCTCAAGTTACAGGCATGTATGTGACAGCACAGCTACCGTAACAAATGTGCACATGCAGGACATCATGTGGCACAGCAGGGGCAGTAAAGATTACTACACGGCGACGCTGGCGATCAACACCGTTGCGTTCGTGTATGCCGCTCTCACATGCAAGGGGCTGATCGCCGGTCACGCGGCCGCGCCGGCAGATTCGCTGGCGGCGGGGCACTCCATCAATTCGACGTACCTCATCGCGTTGATCATTATTTTCATGACCATCGCGATGGACCGTTTCATTTACTCCCTGGGGTCGACCAGAGCACGCGCGGTACTGCTGCTAGCCGAAGTTACATTGTACTTCACCGCAGCCCTCTCCCTCGGATGGAGAGAGTCCGCAAGCGAAGAAGACTTGTGGCACCTCAAGGTACACATATCCCTTGTGCACATACCACTTGTTCCCAGTAACAAATGTTACATGTACACAGTACTGTGCACAGGTGTTCACAGCGATCAAGATTGTCGCCATGAGCCTGACGGCCGTCCAAGTTAAAGCGGGATACCCGTCCGTTCAAGAGTCCATGGCCGCGGGTTCAGGCCAAGGCCGTCACAGCTTCTACTTCTACCGTCACATGGATACTCACCATTGGGTCTCTTTCCAGGTAACCTTCGCGAACCTTCGTCAATTTCACCCCGCTGGCACAGGCAATCGCGCGCAGCTATGAACATCCTAGTGACAAACGCGTGCGTCTGCAAAGACTTTGACAACCTGACAGCGTCATAGACTCATCGCACGGCCGTTCGTAACCTATCCGATTAGGTTAGGCTACTCAACGTTCAGATGCACTTCGGCGAATTGTGGCACCACAACTTTATGGAAAACCCCATCCAAAGATAAGAGTATAGCCGCGTAAACGTTCCTGCTCGCACAAGCGCAGCCTGCCAATTCATCAGATTCGCTGCATGGCGCGCATGCTTTTTGGTAACTCGGTCGACGAAAATTTTCGGCCATCTAACACAGGTTCGACAAAACGAGGCTCCCGTAGAGCTGAAGATAACTAGTATTCCGAATCCCAGCTATCCCACCCCTGGTAGCCACTCATGCGAATGCTAGTGATTTGCTCTTTGTGACTTGGCTATTTTAGTTAAGATATGCCTGGTTAATATTCTTGGAAGTAGTGAACACTCCCCCATTAAGTCATGATCAACAAGGTGGATGGAAGTCTCACATAGGGCTGCTAATGGTCCTCCCTCGGTGCACCGAACTTACCATGACGCACGCGCCGCATGCATGCTCTCTGGTGCTTACGGCCAGCGGCTCACTATTCGAGATGCGAGGGTTCTTCATCTGTGATGAGCCTCCAACCTAGATCGGATATTATCGTACATACCTAAGCGCACACAAGGTTCCGATGCGACCAGAGTTCCCTGGGCGCTCCGATAAAACGGGATAGTTGAGATATCGCGGGAGTGCAGGTCTTCCGCGCGGTTCCGTTTCTCTACGAGTTGAAGGCGCTCCTGGACTGGTCGGTTACTTCAACCTCACTCACGTTGGTGGACTGGCTGAAGCTAGAAGATATTCGCGCGTCGCTTTATAACCGCCAAGTGGACTTAGTGATGCGGGAAGCCATGCGCCCCACGCGGGGGCTGCCTCAGCCGACAGCTGGCAAGTTTGCGCTAGGCACGAGTCTGTGCGCGCTAGTGCTGGCGCTCCTGTGGACACCGCTGCTCGCTTTTTCGTCCTCCAACCCGACATTTCAAACCCCCTCCGTCACGAACTTCGTATTCAACGCGACGATCTCCTACACGGAGGATTCCCGCGCCGGGTCGACAAGAGTCCCGTTATTTCACTCCTCCGACCAGTACGCTGTCCAGCCGTGGCTACAGGTGCCGCGACACTCCCGCAAGCCCCCCCGCAACCTCCCCGCGACACTGGCGGCGTACGATCCCGCGCAGCTGCAGCTGATGTGTGGATCGGAGGCTTCCGATCTCCTCTGGACGCCGACCCCGCCGATCCGATCCGCTCTCGCGCGCGCGCTTTCCCCCACCCGCTCCACGCCCGCCGACGTATGGGTCGAATTCGGCTTTTCGACTCTACGAAGTTTCCCGCCGCCGACCGCGTACGGCGGTCCGCTCTGCGAAGGCGTTATTCGCTTCCGCCTCGACACCGCCGCCACCGCCGCCATGCATGACGTCATCCAGGGTCACCGGGACTGGGCCCCGCTATCAGGGTGGCCAAGCGGGTCCCCCGATACCTCGCAGCCGCGGTCCGGCCTGTATGCATGGGTATGGCAGCTCAAAGACCACAAGTGCAGCGTCGCGCCCGCGGCGCGGCTGCTATCCTCCCAATCCTCTTCCGCCTCTCCCGGTAACGCGGAGATCACAAACTGGCTCGACTTTAAGGTCCGCACAGCACTCCACCTGCTGCGCTCGAAACGGTGTCTAGACCCCCTGTAGCCACTTGTACAGCTCGCATGGTCGAGTCAAGCCTTACAAGTCCGGCTCCTGTGACCAAAACTTTTTGGGTTCGGTGACCGTTTTTAAAATCATTCTTGTGTTAGCCAGCAGTTTTCTTACAACAGAATTCCCGGCGTTGACGAGAAGCGGGAAGATCGACCAACGTTGTGCAAGTTCGAGCTTTCGAGGTTCCAGTTGTTTAGATTTCTTATCAACTCGTTTTAGTGTTGCTTTTGCTTGTTTTCGTTAACCTGTAAGCGTAAGAGCGAGCTCTCGGTGCTGTTCATGTACCACTTTTCCCAGAGCATTTCCCAGCGCGTCTGTTGTCGGAAGAACCCGAAACCACTAGATTTAGGTCGCGTCCCGATTCAATGTTCTTTGTCGGCCGAAACGAAACAAAACGGTTTTGGGCGTCCCGTCCAACGGAAGCTTCTGTGGATATGTTACGGTGGGTGCTCCAACGAGGCTTCCAAAAAAAACAATCCCTGCGTGACGCTGTTATCGCAATTTTGTGGGCAGAATTATAAAAAAAATATCGGGCGGGGTATTTTATCGAATAGCAGTAAGAGAGGCGACGGCTTTAGGCCAGCGGGTTTTAGCCTACTTTCGGATGGGGCGAACCCTTTTTTAATGAAATTTGGGGCACGGGAACTCAGTGAAAGGTATTTTGGGCTGTAGATTACCTGCATGCATTAGTGTGCGCTTATGCGAATTGCAGAGCCTGATTGAAAACGCGTATTCGGGCTGTAAAAAAACATTTTCCAGCTTTTATGCGCTAGAAACTAGCTCACCGCCAAGTTTTAACGAACAGCCAGTGTTTCCAGAATTTCTACTGTTTTGGAAAAAAATGCAAAAATAAAACTGTGATTTGTAAAATGGGTTATATTTTGGAGTAAACGAATTACACCATTCGCGAGTCCGGGTGTCGCTCTAGTTCGCACAAACGCCTGGAACAAGTTTAATGCTGAATTGTCGACTGTTAACTGTATGTACTTTCATATCCGTGCACGCAGCAAGGAGCGACTCAGTGAGTTTGCAGGCAACGGGCTGCAACCAATCCTTGCACAAACCACCTTGAAATGTTTTTTAAGGTCCTTTGGGCGAAATTCAGTCGGAGGTACTTACTGAAATATGTCGCGCCGAATTTCAGAAAGCACTGGCGGTGGGTTTCACACCTTCGTGCAAGTAATGTATATTAGCGAGATGTTACTCGATGTAACGGGGTTGTGTACTGTGCACAGGTGGGCTGCGAGATTGGGTTGGCGAAATCGTCGCAAGGCGGCCAGGAATGGTGGAAGCTTCGGTGCCGCGCCCTTGACGCGTCAGGCGCGCCGTTCGACAGCCACAACGGAACGATACATCGGATAAGGGGCCCGGTGACTGAAATATCCGATCTGATTCGCCTCCGTTGCCCCTCTAGCTACCATTCTGTTGAAGTCGCCCATGAGACGAGCGGTTTGCGCCGGCCGGGGGGCGGCTGGGGCCCCCCGATGGTCGTCGCAACTATAGAGAGGGTACAGTCGGGATTTATCGGCGAAACGTTATCGTCGGTCGGGATTACGGGGCTTTACGTAACTCTGATTTTCGGCCTCGGTCGCTTCTTGCGCCTCGCGATTCAGAACTTGCGGATGCGCATCCCGTACCAGGATCTTCCCGATGTGCGCCACCTGTGGACACTGAGCAGCGACATCACGGTAGCGCGGGAAGAGAAGGAATTCGACCTAGAAGAGCAATTGTTCTACTCCCTCATAAACATATACCGCTCGCCGTCGGTGCTGTTCGAATTAACGAAGACCAAGGACTCGTAGCGGCGCACCTGGCGCGCTGTAATAAAGTCGAACCCTCAGCGCTTCCGTAGTTGTGCACAAGCTCGCGTAGGAGCTTGCTCAAGTTGTAGACGCTAGTTTTTACGGCAGTTTTCGAATTTTCTTGTGGGGTTTACCCTGAAGCCACCTGATCGCATGCATTTGCTTCGATTGATTAGGATCTAGATCTTACCTGTGTAATCTCGTTGTAACATGTTACGTACCTTGTGATCATTCCTTGTGCACAATCCCGTCTGATCAAACTTGTCCACCTACGCCACCTGTCTGATGAGTGGCAACATCAAATTCGGGATCGCGTTCGGCGTTAAACATGAGACCCTCAATGAATTGCTGTTTGTATGCACAGCTTTCATTTGCGCCGATTCCTTGTAAGTCATTTTGTACATGAAATTTTAGGAATTAAAGTCACTGCAACGTCAGCTGTCAGCTATATAGGATGGATTTATCCCGAGCACAGAAAAAATGTGAAAGGGTTCATTTTTCCGAGGTCGACTATGTGGCTCAATCAAGGACCATTCCGGCTTTTGTGTTTTGATACTATACTTGAACGGATGGGCATGAGATGAACCCGATGTGTAGACAGCGGACTACCATAGGTGCGAAAATTAATTCAGAAAACCTGCAAAGTGAGCAAGAAAATGCCATCGCCTTGTATGACACAAGTGATGCTATAAAAGAGTTGGCAATGTTATTTGCCACTTCGAACACGCCTGCAAGAAGAGCAGATGCTCATCATCTGCACAGCGCGCTTGCCTTAGAGCGAGGACACTCAAGAGTACACCGTATAACCGACAACATCAGATCTACTGTCTAGTTTTACGGGGGTTTCCGACGCCGCGTGTCCCTTTTTTTCCAGAGCACAAATCACCAAAAAGTCGATTTGGTTGTCGTTTAATTCTTCGTTCATTCAAACATTTCTTACTCTCCGCTTGCTTCCTACATTCATCGGAGTGTCGCACATGCATGGCACACAAGCTGTACCATCCCGAACCGGCTTACGCCGCGACATGATTGCGAACACAAGCGCTGGCGCGACTGCCCATGCACAAATTCACGCACAACTGACGTGATAAGCCCTCGGGACGTTCAAGAAGCTACTGCTCCAGCCCCAGTAGCCACTCTAGGGTACAGCCTGACCCAGAACGAGTGTCTTGCGAGTTTTCCTGTGCTGCCCAGGATACAAATAGTCAAAGAGCATTAGTCAAAGGTACACTGTGTACGCTTGGTCACCGAGATCGTAGTTGTAACTTCAGTGCCACCTTAGTCTTATCTTGTAACTTGTTACGTATAATCTTGACTGCCCCAGAAACCCCTCGAAAACCACCTCATCAACTTATAATTTAAAGTGGCCAAAATGTTACAGCTGACCTGAGAGCACGATCAAAGCATTCAACCATCTCCTTCAAGCTGTGAAATATCGAGGTCACCAAGAGCTACATCGCTTGAGTTGATGCTGTACACAAGTGCGATCGCGGTGAAGAGAACCCAGCCGCCAATCAGGATGAGGTAAATCCCGAGGCCCAGAAAGGATGACACGCAGAAGCTTCCCGAAACAATTAACGCTACGCCGCTGAGGAGCGAAGTGATAACGCATGCGACGACCCGCCATTTCAACGGAACAGATAGAAAACGCAGGACGGCCATAAACATTAACGCGCCGTGGAACGGAAACGCCGGAAGCGCCAAATTGGAGAGTAATAGCGTAATATGGGCCTGCAATTTTCAGATGTTACATGTTACATAAGATAAGCCACATGTAACAGTTACAACGTAACATGTTCTATGAACAACCATGTGCACAAGTTTAGAACACACCACCATCACCAACAGAAGCAACGAGCCTGTCGCTGTGTCATATATCCAATCTTGAATCGAAGTAAAATTGAAGTACAGGGCGCCAAAAAAGAGCCAAACCAAAGACTGCGGGATGACCATCAACGGTCCAACTGCCAATATCCACATGCTTGTCGACGGATCTGCGTATCGCGCGCTGGTTACGTAAGCGTAACAGGCTAATCGAGTCGCCCGAGGGCTTCCCGAACTTAACGTTGCGTTGCAAGTGTTCACAAGCGCACGCTCACTGAATTAAAAATCCGCAGCGATCCGTTCATAACCACTTGTTTACAGCAGATTTGAATAGCATGTTACACCGTATTAAATGGATCAATCTACGAGTTCTCTCTCTCTTCACAACGGCCAGCCGAGGATGAACACTAGGGGCTGCTATATTCCATCTTTCGAATTCGACTCCATTCAAGTGTAGTCGATAGAAACGAACCCGGAAAGTTACCCTCCATTCCCGCACGTCCCGGTGGCCACAGTGACAAAGGTCCCAGCTCGACTCCGCACCTTCTTGCTGCCCGTATACGACCAATCTCGCAGATAACCAAGGTTCCGTACCACACAGGTCCGGCCGCTATCAAGCTGATGACAATATTCCGCCCATGCCGCCCATTATCGAACGCCGCAACGAAGTAAATGATCACACAGCAGACAATGTGAACAGTACATGGCACTGCAACTCAGAAGTCCATTTTCCGTAGTTCACAGGGGAGTACATTTGATTGCGAGCACTCTGTAACACACCGGGTCGCACGTACAGAGGCTTGCCACAAATAGAGCCGGCTCTGATCCCATCCTCGTTCGCAGCTTCCGGCATTGTTCATATAAAACTGATTTCACGCTAGCTTTGTTACACTAACTGAACGTCAATAGTAGACTGCAATATCACACTTCCAAGCTTGTACACAGACGTCACGGTTGTAACGTAAACATGTTACTGTGCACAAGTACACAGTATGTGTGCTCAACGTTTAAAATCACCTCGTTTGGTTCAGGTACAATGTGTAGAAATTGTTACACTCGTTCCAAGGTGAAGCAATAAACCTGTAACTTGTATACGGTGACGAGCATGCAGAGTGAATGTTGCATGTGAGGCGCGGGCAGGAAACAGCCACTACATCGCTTTCGACTTAACACGGGCTTTTTATACTCATCGAGAAATATCAGACACACCTGCACTGGATTGCGCATGCAATCCCCAACTCTCTTTATTTCAGACTGCGACAAATCTTAAATCTTGAATTTTAATAAAGTATTTCTCATTGAATCTTCCGACGCTTTGATGGGTGCTCAACAAAAGTTTTGTCGGATGTTATGCTTCAAAGCCGTGCTTCTGGCCTTGCTTTATATATTCCATATGATTGTGACAGCGATATCAATCTTCCTCGGCGCCTGCAACTCTCTGACACAATGCTGATCGTTTTGCCCGGAAATGACCGGGACACAGTGGAGTGAAATATACATGATGTTGCGGGCCCGTTAGCCCGGGTTGTGTACAGGTACCCGTCGAGCGGATTTCGGTGAAGCTGCAGAATCTGATTTCAATACTTAGCCCATCATCGCGTGCGATTCTCAGAACGTCGGTAATGATGTAAGCCAACCAGGAGTCTGCAATGATGGGCGCTGTGCACAATCGATAGGATATCTGTAACATGTACTCGTTGTACATGTAACTTCTTGCAACAGAAACTGCAAGTGAAGTCTGTGTAATAACAATCCTTGTAGAGCAGTTGCCTTAGATGCGATACGCTGCAGCCCATGAAGAGGAACAAGGAACGAGCAAAGCAGCCTTGAAAACATTGAAAGAGAGGCTGTACATTTAATGAGAAACCCTCTATCCGACCGTGTTTCATCAGGTTTGCGCACGGGGATCGCTCAGCAAAGACCACTTCTAAACCGGTGCCGTGGATATGAGAGCTGTCATCGAACAGATTTAGAGGGACGTACAACATCACAAATGTAACATGTAACAACTAAGTAACAAAGTAGCCATCGCTCCCGGCCCGCTCGGCGCTCTTTGCCAGTATGATTATGATTGAATGCCTCGCTAATCATCAGCTGTGGCTCCAGATACATTTCATCTTCACAGCCGCTGACATGGCAGTCCTGCGTTCTAAACAGCTTGCTCAATCTCGCCAACTGTCAACCATGGATTCTGACACGAATGAATCCAATCTGATAACCATATTTTCTCTTTCGAGGCAAATGAGATGTACTGGGGTGGCTTACCTTGCTATGTACAACAAATGGTATTCATTCCTAACACTGAGACCTCGAAACGACCACCAAAACGATCAGCAGGTTCAGATTCAAGACCCAGCCTGTAGGAAAGTGGAGAGAGCTCTGTTGGAGTGGAGGAACGTAACGTCACCGGGGTTGAACTGAGCAGCCCCATCATTAAGTGCGCCTTGTCTTAGACATATGTGTCCCGTGTGAAGTACCGGGATTTAATGAGCCATGCGCAATTGTGTGCACTGATCTCACTCATGTGGTCTTGTTGGAAGAGCAGAAAAGCCGGTAGTTGGTAAGGCGCGGCCAAAGCCCACGGCATGGGGTATAGGTGTATGCTACAGCTAAGATTGAGCGCACGCAAACAGGTTCTTGCGGCTGAGATCAAACTAAAATATGGATTACAACATAGCCCGACTCATTGTCTGGATACGCATCGTAGCCGCGAGGATTTCGAGTTTGAGGACAGTTCATCTGCACAAGAAGCAAGCGAATCTCAGCACGACTAGGCTCGGCAATAACTGCTGCCAACACCTGCTCATAAAACTCTTCGAGTGCAGTCGTTTTGAAATGTTTTTCACCTGGAATGGTGCACCTGAGATGCGCAAGCGCGCTCTGTAGGTGATGTTCATCTGCTCTTCTTGCAGGCGTGTTCGAAGTGATAAATAGCATCGCCAGCTCTTTTATAGTATCATTTACTTCTGTCATACAAGGCGGTGGCATTGTTTCTAGCTCACTTTGCAGGTTTTCTGAAATTTGACACGAACCACAGGAGCGATGGACCATTACTTCATCACGAGTTTCGCAATAATGGCACATTTCTGAATTAAATTTCGCACCTATGGTGGCCTTCTTTCTATACATCGGGTTCATCGCATGTACATCCGTCAAGTGTGGCATCACAAACCCAGAAGGCGGGATGGTCCCTGATTAAGCCACAGAATTTACCTTGTAAAGGAACCCTTTCACATTTTCTCTGTGCTTGGGGAAAATCCATCCTCTATCGCTGACAGCTCACGTCACACATCTAAGTACCGACACCAATGGGACGAGTTGCAGCGACTTCGTTTCCTAAACTGCAACTTGCGATACATCTCATCTCTGTGCATTGGATGACTGCCCTCTAATCGCTGCAGATTTTCTATCTTTCTTACTGATATCGGTGGCTGTGGATGGTCAACCGAGCTTCGGTCAACGCCATTGAGGGACCTCGTCGTTACAATTTCATGCACAAAATGGCTCACAAGGATTAAGCGCAAATGAAAGCTGTACATAGAAACAGCAGTCATTGAGGGTCTTATGTTTCAACGCCGAACGTGATCCCCGAATTTGATGCTGCTACTCACCAGACAGATCATAAAATCCATGCGCAGGTTTTGTGCAGGTGGCGTATGTAAGAGGGATCCTATTTGTACACCACGCTGCTGTCCCTGGTAAAGGCTCCAAATCTGCGGCGACCAAGCACAAAACTGACATTCTTATCGAAGGCAACTTCTTCGCGGAGTCAGGTCCGGTGCAAGAAACTCGCCCACTTTGTCTATTATGGAGCTTGTTGGGCAATTAAACAGGGTAAATCATACGCATGCGCCTCGCGACCTGCTGTGGAGTTCGATGTACATCAAATGTAACGACAGAGTAAAGAATACAACGTTGTCAGGATGAGCTAGAAAGGTCTTGAGAGGGTTGTCAACGTCTTTTTGTCTGTACCTATGCAAGCTCACTTGCCACCTAACCCCTTACCTCTATTACAACGTCTTAGACAGCGTTGTGCTGCGTTCGAAGTGGAGGACGATGCGCGTGACGACGAGCCAGACAACGCTGCAGATGATGCCCTGCTATCGGCCACTGACTGCCACTCCTCAACAACTTTAAAGAATAACTAGGCGTCATCGTATTGAGTGTTACTCGAAAGGAGTATTAGTTTGCACTTTTCTAAATCCCCAATTTGTTTATACAAGGAGCGACAGATTCGAAAATGCGTTTGCATTTACTACCAGCCGTAACTTGTCCTTCTTCCGCATATGAGAAGCGTCAGATACAGATCTATAAATGCCATTGCTGCTAACAGTCTGCATTGAGCGAATTATCGCCTTATGAGTCCAGTATGGCGACTTTCTCAGCTAGGTTCGTTCAACCTTAGCCTGTGGCTTACCACCAAAGTTGCGCTTTGGCGCTGGAAGATCGTTTTGACTGAATTCCATCTACAAGTTATGCTTGATTCAAGTAATTGCTGCAAATTTGAAACACGGTAGTCTCTGCTGACACTGTGCTCTAGTGAGATGGCCAGATCGAAGAGGAATGTCAATATTCGCGAGCATGGCAACCAAACCTACAGGTATTCAGGAGTTATGTTGAGATGAGCTATTCGTGGATTTCCACAGCATTTCTTACATATTTCCCATTTTCACAGACCCACTCTGAATGAGCGGGTGGTGATCGGCATAACTGAATCGATTTCTCCAATCCGGGAGAATCCATATAAATGCCCTTATGTTG
Source organism: Smithsoniella earleae (assembly GCA_032356285.1). Taxonomy (NCBI): domain Eukaryota; kingdom Viridiplantae; phylum Chlorophyta; class Ulvophyceae; genus Smithsoniella; species Smithsoniella earleae. Next base: position 12,943 of record JAULKQ010002915.1, read on the forward strand.
CTCTACTGTCCGTGTCACAGCATATGTCATACAAGCGATTTAACGGTTACTTCGTAACCGGGACTGCTGTTGGAAAAGCGCCAAACCCTTTCGGATTTAATTGTCTGAAGCTCTCACGTTGTTTGTGATATATGTGCAACATAATCTTGCATACTCTTGAGTGACCTCGCACTCACTCTCAGCAACTGCTCGTTAGAAAGCGCCTAAACAGAGGCCAACCCACGCCTACGCTTTGCCCGCGCTTGAGTGTTTACTGTTGCAGTGAATCTGTACCTGCATCCACCATAATCGTCTGCCATAATTGTCTCACGATACGGTAAGACCCAACTTGTGAGCTTTGCTGCACGAGTTAGTGGAGTTAGAGTGGACAAATGCCTCTCTGTTCAATGCGACTACTACATAACGACAAGCAGAAACAAGCGTTTCGGGTATGTAACACCCTTTCTTGATGATTGAAACATGTTCTCCAATATCTGGGGCTCGCTATGGGTTTCTTGACACAAGTATGAGGAGTCTGGAGCTCACGCGAGATCGCCCATACCACCCTTCGGACTCCCCTAGCCACACTTATGTTCTAGTATTGGTGCTAGACTTCTTTGGTCACGAGTTCATTTTATCATTTCGTAATCCCCCACTTACCTTTCCCGCGCCCTTGTCGATGTGAAACAATACACTGCGCCATCTTGCAACGCCTGTGCAGTGACATGCTTGCGATACTCAATCAAGAGGCATTGTCAAGAACTTTTTTCCCAAATTGGCGTTAAAAACAACACCAGCATCTCTCTCTTCATCTAAGGATGACACCTCTCTCGGAGCTCTGCGGTGTCCACTGCGAGACGGGTACAGACTCCACAGAAAGGCGTACTCGGGAGCAAATGAAAAAATCTTCAATAGCGAAGCATCCTATGGCGAGGCACGCTCTCAACTCTGTCTTTCCTGCACCCAGCTTTGACACAGTGCACAGTCCTGAGCAACTGGTTTTGATGTAACAGTTTTGTAACAACCACTGTTACAGTAACCAAAGATGTAACTACTGTGTACAGTAATGTAACAGGCCCACATGACCTCCGCACACGTCAGCACTAGCGCTCACCTCACAATGACAGCGCGGCAGCAAGCCTTGATCAACTACTGCAATATCGTCAGCCATGCTACTCCACTTAAAGCCTGCTCGCAAGTTGAGCAGTCAGTTCCTAATTGCAGTGGTATCTCAGCGCTTCGACGCAGCATCTCAGAAGCCGTGCTCAAAACCTGTACTCCTCCAGCGGCCAAAAAAAACATAGTAAAAGCTAAATATTCTACCCAATTATGCCGGAATCTGCTTTCGAGGTGCCGTGCGGGTTCATCCTTGGAACTCCAGTCAGCATCAACATAGGCACGTTCGGCTCTACTCCTACCGACTTCAACGACAGCCGCAAGGCTATATGGCTTTCATTTAAATACTGTGGCTTAATGGGATTCTGATCAACTTTCCTGGCCTCACAACCGCGTTGCTGCAGCTTTTCTGATATTCCATGTCATCTTCAACACAGCTGTCGCCTGGCCACTGGTACGCCACATCCTAACAGCTGTGGAGTTACAAACATTCCTCTTTACTTTTGTGTTAACTCTCGGGCCGCTCTGGTATATTACTCATTACATCTGCGAGTATGGCCGCGCGCATTTCATTCGCAGCTGCGGAGGCCACTTGGAGCCCATCGTACTCCTTCCCATGGGCTCATTCTCTTTCGGAAAGCACGGGCTAGGTACGCTGGTTCAAGCCCTCTCAAATGCTGCATCAACACGTCGGCTTCAACGATACTCAACGCACGAAGTTAGATCACCAAGAAATCTTTCTTTCAGGCTCAAGAGCAGATATTAGCATAACAGCGGCCGGGCCACTCATGACGATTCCACAAGGCCTGTTCTGGTTAGTCTTAGGGTCTCTTATTAAGCCCTTCAACAGTTTCGGGGGAGTGCTTGCGCTTGCTATGGTTTACGTGCGTTTTCACTCCACCCCGACTTCTAAATGGAATTTTGAGAAAGCCTGTGCGACCTAACTGGCCATAATGGAGGCCCCTGCAGCCACTTGGCACCCCAAATGCAGGTAAATGTGTTCATTTTGGTCGTCAATTTGCTCCTTCCGATGTACCCGCTCCTGGGCTCGCGTATCGTCATTGCGCTCTTGCACTCGGCGTCTGTGTCCGCCCACCGAGCGGCCTGGATTTGCGCCGGCATTTCGACGATCCTAGGTTCTGCCCTGGTGGTTGCTGGCATGCATGTCGCCCGAGCGCACCCGGGGCTCGCCGTCTCTGAAATTTACTACGGAGTTTTGGTCCTGGTGTATTCGTTAGTGCTGTGCCTGGTCTGCATTTTCGGACACCACAAATCGATGTTGTGGTTCAACGAGATATACCCGAAGAGCGATGACTCAAGCGACGACGCGAAGCCGTTAGCTGCGAGCAGTGAAACGGATGCCGGTCGCGAAGAAGCTGTTGCAGTGCCCTTGCCGGCTGGTACCCAGGGATGATGGCCCAGCGATGTAGATTTCATCGTCTCGTATCTGATGCGCCAATCACGTGATCGAAGGTTGCTTATCACGTGATACTGTGTCTGGTGGTGTCCTTAGTTTCGTTTCAAGGCTGTAGGTTGACTGGGGCAGAGTATTTATTTACCCTGTGTGATGTACACTAGATATCTGTAAATGCTTTCAAATATTGACCGAAAGTGCTTAAATTCCGCGGTTACACCCGCTTACCTCGGGCACGAGCATGAGGACTCAGTGAGTCAGTGAGCCCAGCTTGCGGCGTGTTTTCAGGCAGAGTAGATACTTCCGGATATTTATTAATTGAAAACGCAATCAACGTTCAATATTGGGTCGACCTCGGACACCCGCACGCATCGGTCTGCTGCGAGAAGGTGAAACGCCTTTTGATTAGGTTACTGAGCGATCGTTTGCGGTTTCTTCTGGAAGGTTGATCGTGCACATTGTTACAGTTGTGCACAGCAGTTGTCACGGGACGGGACGCTGTCAGGGTGGGCAGTCTACGTGGATAGATAGTGGCCACCCGATGGCGTCCTCAAGGCTCTCCATATTCAGCGCTGAAACAAATTGCGAGGTGTACTATCTCTTACATCGACAAGGGCGCCGGAAGGGGACACAGACGTAACGAGATTATGAAATGAACTCGTGAACAAAGCAGGCTAGGATCAACACAAGAACAAAAGTGTGGCTAGGGGAAGCCGAAGCGAGATATGGGGAGTAAGCAGTTAAATAGATATGGTGCCTGGCTCTATCGAAAGCCCATTATACTATGTACAACTGCAGGAGTAAAGCAAGATAGTTCATTCACTCATAAGACTATCTTCAAGATGAAACATTCACCTCACAGTCGATACACC
>JAULKQ010002926.1:4430-16319 GCA_032356285.1 Smithsoniella earleae
TTCATTGATAATTGAACAGTTCAATTCGAGTGCGGTGATCAGGTCTTGCCCGGGAACTAGCTTGTTATACCGTTAACATCTCGCAACCGCAACACTCCGATACTTAGTCAAAATATCGGGAAAACAAGACCCGCAATGACACAGTCGGCGTTTTAAATATCAGAAACGTGTTTGATGCACATTACATGAAATTCTAGTAGCTTTCAAAATTATCTTGTGAAGGTTGAGCTGGCCTCGTCATTGAAGGGCATAATTCACGAGAAAGCGCGGGAGCAGCACGCTCTCTTGAACTCGAGCACGTTCTGAGAGTGACCGCTCGACCTGGCAGAGGAGGATCGCAGGAGTGGCGAGAATCAGCAAGAAAATTCACAGTGAATAGTTTTCATGCGCGGGAAGCCGAAAGTCGTCGTGGCGTCCTTAAGTTACTTCTTATTCAAGTTGTAGATGCAAAACTCTTCAGTGATCGCGATCATGGCTGATATGATTGGAAAAGACGGCATACATCATGTTGCTGGTATTTGCGAGCTTTGTGGTGATCCCTGTCATCCTGGTGTGGAAGAGCTGAACGCATTGACGTGTACGTTTGCGCATTGCAACGCCAGCATATATCACCAAGATTGCCTGGAAAAATACCTGAAGCGCGCCGGTTGCGAAAAGTAAGAGTTCAAGTACCCTCTGAATTTCGCAATGCTTGCCTAAAAATGCCTGTTGAGCGTGTCTGTGATCCGGTAAACTTGTTTCTGTAAGACGCGTATATTGAAGGGCACGATATCGCGTACAGGAACCGCAAGACTGGATTTCCTTGTCCGCGCGGGCGAAGTAAGGCGAAGGCTATTGATCCATGTCCAGGGAGGGTGCGCTTGTTCCGCTCACTGTCCAACTCGAAACATTCATCGCTTCAGTGGTTGCAGCCATAACAGGATTTGTATGTAGATCGATAAATCGCATCCCATTCATCCTAGAAGTGAAGATAAGCGAAAAAAGGTATGTATCCGAGCGTTCAAGTCCCTCGGAGTTACTTGCATGTAATCGAACAGAGCGATAGAGGCTAACCACTCACCTGTGTAGACTAAGCCTATCCAGCCACCAGTAATGGAGAAGAAGTTTGGCCCCGCTGCTAAAGAAGCAAAGCGAAAAGAGAAAGAGAAAGAGGTGAGAGAGCGTCAAAAGGTGCTGAGTAGCCAGAGGCTAGACGATGAATCTCGAAAGCAAACCCGGCCACAGAAGCCACCACTGTGCGGTCCTCGTGTAAATCTAGTAAAATATGCAGCTGCAAATGCGTAGTTGAGGTTTGAATTAGTTCGGTGATGTCATTTACGCCAGCTATACTTTTCTGCTGTCTCTGCAGACCAGCTACACGAAGCACGAAGCAGCTCAAGAACGGGGTGATAGACCCCAAGAAACAAGCCACGACGATAGAAGCGCTACGTCGTGAGCTTGTCGGTCAGCCAGTGGTCAAAGAAGTCCAGAAATCCCTGCCAACGCAGCTTTATACTCTCGAGGATTACGAGGCACGAAAGCAGTCAGCCCCAACCCCAGCATTCAGGCCGGCACAGCCGACCAGCAACGCTTGGAACTGTAAACCAGCCCCAGCAAACACAGAAAATGAAAAACCAGACCTCACGTCCAGCGCGTTTCCCACTATTCCCGGTAGTAAAGTGTCTCCCGCCAAGGTTGTGGCCGCTATGATACCACCACGCAGCTGGAAGGCTTCACTAGCAGCTGCACCTCCTGAACCTTGCCAAGAGCCATCTCTAACTACCTTGGCGTCACCGTTCCCCCGTCAGCCTCCACCACCTCCACCACCACCCCGTGCAGACTCGCAGAGCCTGTCTCAGGAGACGTCCTATTCTAGCGCTCCATCACAAAGTGGCACACAAGCGTCGTTCTTGGGGTCTGCGAACCGGACAACGAACGGGCATGGCTCACCACAGTCTTCACTGAACAGCAGTGTTTCGACGTCGTGTGCGGTCCCTGGGAATGTTCTACATCCAAGCATGCTCTTTGACGGCACAGCAACGGACGCTGCACCAGATACAGAACCGTCGCATACGCTAGGAGCAGAACACCTGCAACAGGCAGGGCAACTAAAACAGCCCATTGCGCTGCATGCGAACGGCAAGCGCAGTACGGCACCGGGGCAGTTGCAATCAAGAAGCCAAGAGTTGGCTACACAACAACGAAGTGCAGCAGCGCAACAAGACTGGGAGAGTGACGGTGACTCAGGAACAGAACTGTTGCGACGCTGCATGACGGAGTTGGCGAAGTTCAAGACGTTATGCTGCTTGCATCGATTGTCTTGCACGGGGCTAGACCACTGGCTGTGTTTGGCTGCCATGCAACAAGTGGGAGTTGATGGGGATCGTGCAGGCGAATGGGCCCTCGATCAAAGCGAGACAAGTAAGTCGTGGTGTGAAGAGGTGTACGCATTTCAAGGCCCTTCAATGCATATAGATATCACACAAGAGATGGAGGCCATTGATCAAGTACAACGACTTCTACCTGCTGGTTTGGATGAACGAGATATTCATCAAGCCATAGTTCATAGCAAAGGAGATTTACATGCGGCACTCATTAGAATCGTGGATTCTTGCCAACGAACAAACGGGCAACGAGAAATTGGACATGTGGGTACCACGAGCGCAGAAGCTGTGTTGACTGGATTATATTAGCACACCTTTGTAATTCATTAAACAGCTTGAATGTTCCTAAATTCAACTGCATGTTTGCGTGGCAAAATCATGACAAGTAGTGGAATTGTTGGGAAAATAGCCATACTTCACAAACCAAGTACCTGAACATTTTCCCCTGCATCTTACAAGAGCACTAGAGACTATTTTCCCGCTCGGACAACAAAGCTCGTCATGCGATATGACTACCACCCCCCGCAATATTTTATTTTAGTGCCAACGAAGCTTCATGGCCAGTAAACTCCTGGGCACGATTGAGGACTAGCAACACTATCTCCACGAGCAAGGGTTTGTTCCACCAGATGTTTCTACCCTAGACATGGGAAATTACTGGCGAGCGCGCTGAATATTCAGATGTAGATTGTTTACATAAAACAGTGTACTTCCTCGTGGATCTACTCAACCTGAGCCCCAATACGAACATGTGTAAAGGTGTGCACACCATCTGGAACAGGACAGAGAGCCAATTCATAGTACAAAAGGTACTTATCCATGTGTACTGGCTGGAGCTAGCGGCAGGTACTCAATATTACCCGGAGGGACGTCGGGTGATGTGACCACTGGAAGTGTGGGTTTGAATATTGTCACAAGAATTATGCCGATCAAGGTCCCGCCGGGACGTGTTCAGTTCATTTGAAATGCGCAAGACAGATTTCGGGTCCATGACAGCATCTCCTAGCACGCTTGCAGGCATCGAAGAGGAGGGACCCTGGCTAGATGCACTGGGGCCTGCCCAAGTCAGATTCTGCATCTCTTGCTTCATGATGTTTGCAAATTCATCCTGTTCAACCTTAGCACCAGGAGCACCCGGGCTACTACCAGCTGGGTATTGAGCTGTTCCGCTTGGTCGCGTGTGTACCTCAGGTGGCCCATGGGACCCCTGTTGCGAACCAGACCCCAACATAGGTCCAGCAGAGTGCCCTGGGCACGTCACGGATTCTCGCGCCAGCTTCAGCTCTTCCTCCGAGACAGATGACAGGTATGCTGCTGTGAGCAGTCCTCGCAGCTTGTCATCCGACCACTGTGCAGGGTCTGATTTCAAACAAGTTATGATGTCTTCAAAGCTGTGAATCCTCAGTAAGCGCTCCTCGACTTCAGCCATGACAGCCATGCATGTCTGCAGCACAGTGGATCATTAACAGTACCCAGATGTTGTTAACCTGACATCCTAGATCAGTTCTTACAGACTAGAAACAGAGGGAACTTACCTGCATGATGATCCGATCACTGTTTTCAAGCAGCATGATGTCAATCAGCTGAGCTGTAAAGAAAGCAGGGAAGGGGCAGGCAAACACTGTAAGAAGCCACTGGCTGACGTAGAGCACACAAGGAATGCAGTGCTCTTGCAGGTGGCGAGAGAGCCGCGGGTGGTGCCGCGCAAGAAGCCACTCAAACATCGCCATCTCGTGTTTCAGGTCCGACAGCCCGTCCAGGTAGTGCCGCCGCAAGTTAGGGCCGTCACTAGACATGAGCAAGCAAAAAAGCTGGTACGCCACGTGCTGGGGGGCATACATGAGAAGGATGCCAGCCAGAAACGCCATGCCTTGGCAGTACCCCACCTCCATGTCTGTCAGGCTGTACGCTTTCAGCACGTTGAAAAGCTCTTGTTGGCCTTGACCCAGAAGGAATTGCGGATGTTGCGGGAACGTTCTGTGAATATCACGGTTGATGATGTCTTCAACCTCCTCCTGGCCCAAAGTCACTTGTAGAAGTGTAGCATACCTACTATCTGGAGGTATATGCTCCTGTACTTCGCTGACATCAGTAATATTTAACTGCATTGTGTCTACGTAGATACAAATATACAATGTATGGCCACTGAAGATGAAATCAGGACAAGTCAGCAAGTATATCATCTACATCAAATCGTGTAACGCAGAGCAGTATTCGGTATACAAAGCAATGGCACAACACAGGGATACAGGATGGGTAGATCCTGCACATGGTCACAACCACCTTCTAGAGCGTGGAATTTGATAGTTCTTGCACGGTAGAGGGCAAAAGGCTAAAGAAACTCCAGCTGAGCACAGGGGTTGGCTGCAGCAGCCTGTTAGGAAGCTGTTGCTGGAGTACTTGAAATGACGGTTCTGCAGAGTAGGGTTAAGGTCTTGGTACCTTGCGATACCTATTCCAAGGGAGGAGAAGAAAGGGGTTGCCTGAGGGCCGCACATCAACTGGCCATTGAACAGCAATAATGGCAGTCTTGATCCGGTCTTCTGACACTCTCATCTTGAGAGCCGTTGCTTCTTGGCTCTCAAGCCGCCGCCTGTTGGCATCGTCTAGCTTACGCCCAGAAACCTGTCCCTTAGAGCTACTGCCTGCAACAAAGCACACGGTCTGCAAGCCCTGTTAATCCTAATCTGTGTGCTACGTGCATCTTGTCGGCTGCATACAGGCTCAACAATGTTCAAGTATCCCAGTGCACGGGGCCAATGTACAACTCTACAAGTGCACCACACAAGTTCTCATCATTTGAGCAGATACGAGCCTGGTACGTCTTGCAAAAGTGGGGTTGAAAGGTGCGCTAGGCAAGGGCTGTCTGGCGTATTGTCAGCATGTGTGGCAACCGATACGGCAAAAGTAGCAGGACCTACGTAGCTGCTGTCACGAAGGGTTTCTGACTTCTCAACTACTTCCCATTCTTCTTCACTGCCCTTGGGCTGCCTTGGCGCTTGATCATCTGTACGTTGTAAGAAGCACCGCCTCATGTGCAACAGTACAGTTAAAAACACCGCAAAAATGAGCCACCAAAATTGACTTACATGGTAATAAACACACCATAAAAAGGTGCTTGAAACTGTCAACGGACACAAGTGATAGCTGGCTGGCTAAAAAAAAGCTAACGACCAGATGTGATTCATTGCTTGTAGATGTGAGTTTCTATCATATGATAGATAATGCCCCAGAAGTTTCCCGAATCTGGCCTTAGACTGACTGCAGTTCCTGGATATCCTTACATTACTATCCTTACATTACTCTTGCAGCACAAAGCACTAGAATCCGATGCCCTGACCCAGTTCCAGGTTCCTGGTAGCCACTCAGTTAGATACTAATGATCCACTTTCAGTATCTTAGACTTCACTCAATAGGCTACACGTGGATCACAATAATGTTCATACACACATGTCAAACTTGCTTCAAGGCCAGGGTAACACATGTTTATTTCACGTAGAGTTGGTCAGGATACACACAATCCAGCTGACTTGGAGTATTCCAGGGTTCACTACAAGTGTTTGAAAGTTGAGCGTTAACAAGAACCTTCACTTCTGTTTGAGTAGATTGGATACAAAGATTTCAAGGGGTCTCTGGTTGTCTCGAAAGAAAAAATTGAGCCACTGCTTCCCATGTATACAGTGCTTTGATACATGCTGTGCACAGCCATATTCAGAGAAGATGCTTTGCCTCTGTGGGATTGGATTCATGTTCTTCCAGAGTGATTGAGCTCCCAGCTCATTGATTCTCAACTTCATAAAAAGAAACTCAAATATGCACTGATGGCAAGCATGCCGTGGATCAACAATGAACTGCACAAGTGATTCTAAAGTAAAATTTCTGATAAGTTTGTCCCATAATCCAGGGCTGACAAGATTGTTCCCGCAACTAATCTCCCACTTACAGGATCATAAAAATACAGGTGGAGCAATCCAGCACTCGTGGTGCTTTCTCCTGACAAAGAACTTGAGCCAAAAGGGGCGTCTCATGCTGAAATGGTCGCATTTTGATGTCCATTGTATGAGAACAGATCAGGTAGCCACAGGCATTATCAGATTCTGTGAAGGAGATAAATCACAAGATATACACACGCAAGATTTGGATATTATGCTGATATGCCCTCAGCTATACACTGGGCATGGCAGTTTAGTTCAGAGCCAATGAAAGCGCAGTGTTAGATCTGCCAGGTTTACAGACATCTGAAGTCGTATAATACTGCTTTACTGGGTATAAACTTTGAGGCAGATACCCCAAGGTAATGGAGGACTTCAGAGTCCCTGTATATCCCTGTGGCAATCCCTGTAGCAAATAAACGAGCCATCTTTCTTTGGCCTACTGGTAAGCTGTAAGGGTTTGTAGCAAATGTGGTGATAAAATAGCAGTGACGGAAACCACTTTAGCAACTCCCAGGCAAGAGAGAACCGCAAATCCCCTTCTATCCCCGTGGCAGCCCTAATTATAATGGAACCGACGCATACCCAGCCCACAGCCTGATAACCACTGATACAGATTAATATCCATCCTCGGTATCTTGGATGTCTATCTGTGTACTTATCTAATATCTTGTGAAATGACTGATATATGTGTGTCTACAAACTTCTGAACGCACAGGAGAAAACAGATAGCCATACCTTGAGCATTAGTAGCTATGATGGAATCCCCACCACGCATGATTGTGCTGCTGCACCTCAGCTGATTCTGAGAATCGTTTACAGCATCATCTGAGCACTCATCGCTCAGATTTGCTGTTGCTGCCTCACTGGACCTTTCGTGGTGGTCATTTGGCTTTTCACTGCCATTCAAAACATCGAGGTTGCTGTCACTTGCTGCTGGAGAAACGGGTCTCTCAGCACCATCTGTACTAGTTAACTTCGGTGACAATTTTGACTGTGAGTTCTGACTGTGTTCGCGCCTTGCAATCGGCGGTACATCCCCTGAGTGTACGCTAGTGTCTTGTTGGTGACTGCCTGTGGCATGCCTTGGACTTCCATAGGCTGAAACAGTCTCCATGTCAAAAATCCCCAGATCAGGAAATCTACCCAATTCCTGCAAGAGAAATTTCCAAATTTTCGATGCTGTTGACATCCTGAAAATCAGATGTGAGAAGACAAGCTGTCCTCACTGTAAACATAAAAGAATGGCATTGTATCTGCTCTCTATCTCTCCCCCTCTCTGACCCCTAACTCCTCAAGTCTGACCTATTGGCTTCATGGTAAGCACTTGTGCAGATGCTGTAAGTCTACCCCCGATGCCTTGATATGCCATCCAGCATGGGTGTATTCACGTCGCTAACCATGATGCAGGAGGACAAATCGAGGCCACAACGAATGATACAACTGCTTTTGCAAAAATATCTAAGCTGCAGCTGAAGATAGAGTTTGAAGCCCATCTCCGTTTGTATTACACAAGAAAGGAATATCAAAAGCCGAGGTACATAAAAGAGTGTGATTATGGTGATATTCGAGTACAGATTGTGCCAGTGAAATGTCACGTACGAATGGACCCGTCATCAATTAGGGCATCCCGGACATTTGGATTTGAATTTTATTCTGAGACAAGACGAGATTTGTAACGGTGGGATTATGACTGGTGATCGTACTGACCTGAAACGGAACAGCCAGCGATGGCTCTTGCAAGATGACCAACCAGAGCCTGGACCGCATTTCTTGTGGTACTTCCAAGTACACATTGAAGCCAATTTGAATATCAACATGCTGTCCTCTGCTCTGTGACAAAGCTCTCTTCAGCCGCTGCTGGTGGAGCTGAGACTGAACTCTGTCCAGCACACCCTGGGCACCTCTGCGACTATTCGTAATACCACTTCCCACATTGAAGATAACATTTCGTGTCACTGCGTCTGCTTTTGAGCCGATATCTGTGAAGACATCAACTTCAGCGTTACGCGACTGGTGCGCTAATGTTCTGTAACGTGAAGTCGAGCAGAGAGCACCTTGTATACCCCTAACAAGCTTGGTTCCAGCCCTTCTGCGCAAAAGAGTTGGGGTGATGATATCACTTCGTTTGTTATCAGTGATTTATGTAAAAGCCGAATCTTCTATAGGAAAATAAGGCTTGTCACAGCACTCCTAAAAATGCAACTTTCAACAGCGTTCCACTTTGTGAAAATATGAAAATAAGCTTTCATTATCTTATGAAAAGGTTCCCAGTGCACACTTTCTAAGCTCTTTGTCTGAGAGCACTTCTGACGCGGATGTTGCTGTGCTCCTGATGATCTCACTGGCCTGAGCAATTTTCGCAAAAAGCCCCCGTCTACTCCCAGAACTGCTCTCATCCATGAGGATATTATTCTTGCGCAGCACAAGGTTGGCTTCGCCCTACCAGCACGCGGTTATAACGAGGTGAAAAATCGCGAGATAAATGTTGCACAAAAGCGGATGAAAATACAGACAGATCAAGATGGCCCTAAAGGAGGCGCATTAAGACGTTCTACAATATACGCCAACTCCATGGATGCATCTGTGACGATTTGGGAACAAACAGGAGCAGTTACATAAACTCAGGAAGAATACGCCAACTTTTGCCTCAGTCATAACAAGAGTTGAATAGCGTTGCTTGTCTATCACAAGATGGTTTTTCTCCTATTTGAGTTTGATCACCGGTGTTCTCCGAAGAAATGGAGAGCCTGCATGTAATCGTGCTTTTACGGAGCATTTTTCATGGGCAAAACGTTTTCCCCTGCTTTGCGGTTCCGTTAACAATGACGGGGGATGCGAACCTCTGCACATACACGATGAGCATTGAACACATGCGTGTAGTTTAGCTGACGGGATTCATGTTAATGGTGGGTGGTGTGTTCTCCCTTGGGTTTATCAGCAGCTGTGCGAGATACTGGTGCGAAGGGTCCGGTTTCGGATTGCACACGAATACCTGGAAACACAGGAAACTGATTAAGCTGTTCGATTCATTTTTGTCTCAAGAATGGTGGCCTCGTCAGCGCCGGAGTGGAACTTCGGTGTGTTGAAAGAGGACAACGTCTGGAGCGAGTTGGTACGTGAAACTGCGAGTGCAATAACCAGACAAACGTTGGACAACTATCCCCAGCTTCACCGCAGCTGCTTGCAATGTAGATAGACACTCGAAATCCATACGGGGGTGACCCTCAAGATCTGTATGGCGTTTGCGAAGACATGCATCCCACTCGTAGCGATCGTGATCCTCATCGCGTAGAGAGGCTACTAGGTGTTAGTATTAAATCTTTCCAGCGTACTGTGAGTGATCAAGTTGGAAACGCCGGACCTGAGCATATTCGTACAAAGACTGCAATATGCAAGGCGATGGTCACACTCCTGGACTGGGTAAATATGAAACGGTGCGTACAATTTGCTTTCTCTTCACCATTGAATTCACTTTTATTACAAGTGCTGAGCTTGGAAGGGGCTGGAGAATTATTGTATACGAACGCGCAACGTAGCAGTCCAGGGACGACATATCAGTGTCAGAGCTGAGTACATTCATTCAAGACCGTTTTCGAGCAATCCGGCAAGAAATTGAGTTGCAGCATATAAGGAGTAAATTTGCAGTGAAACTTGTGGAACCCATGATACGTTTTGCAGCGGTCCAGGCGCACGAGATGTGCGAGGGTGCGCAGCTCAACAAAAGGGTGGCTTTGTTACCCACAAGCTGCAACCAAGTTCAAAGTATTTACAATTGTGCAGATAAAGAGTACTCGGCTGCTTTAGTGATGGACAGAAAGGAGCTGAACAAAATGTTCCTTACTGTGAAGGCAATTTACGCAAGTCATCGTGAACAAGGCTGTCCAATCGATACCGAAGCAGAGTTTACGTCTTACTTGGTACTTGTGAAGGTGTGACTCTCGCCACATCGGATCACCCAACACGAAAGCCGTATTAATGTGAGTTGATTCCAACGTGCAGGCTGGGCAGGACATGCAAACAGCTGTCAGAGACAGCCTCGCCATCTTGTTGAGAGACGTACCACAAGATGTCGTATCATCCCCCAGCGTGCAGTGGGCTTTGGCGATTTTGGCTGCAATTCATCAGCGGAATTTCTCACGTTTTTGCAAACTTCTTCGGCAGGCAACATACGTTCAAGCATGTTTTGTTCACATGCTGTTCCTGGAGGTGGGTGCTTCAAGAAATATCTTTCACATGTGATTTATTCCTGGCTGACACCACAGCAGTGATGCCAACTTGCTCAATTTTTGCCAGGGCAGATTTTGCTTCACAGGATGCAAGGGAAGCTCAATTGACCTCCTTCCCAGTCGTTTGGAGAAAGAATAAGGATCAGACTGTCACCATTCCTATCCGAGTGCTCAAGAATTCACTTTATGTTGACACATTAGAAGAAATACATTCTTGGCTGTCAAGCCGTATGACTGACTCCTTTGAAGTGCAAGGATTCGGCTCAGAGGCGTCACTAATTCTACCTCCATCTATCAAGCTACAAAGAACTCAAACAGTATCCCAGAAGATACTCCAAAGTCGCAATGGTGTGCTGTATGAAAATTGTGCTTTTCGGAATACAAACCATGGATGCTAGTAAGATCAATTTTGTAGACCTATGAGGCCATGATGTTCCCCCTGCAGGTAAATCGACTCGCGAAATCATAACATCCGCGCTCAGAGGCAGCAGATCATTCGTAAGTAAGCCTCCAGAGAGTTCCTATGTTGCTCCTATCGTCCACAGTGCACCATTTCTTACCCCTCCAGCAACACCTGATACCACTCCCCTGGTTGAGAGCGTATCTCCACCGTTAAGAAAGCAGCTAGAAGGTCCTGACTTGGAACGCGCAGCCTCTGAACACCGGGCAGTGCGTAGTGCGGAGCGCCTAAAATCGCACGAGGCGGAGGGCAAAGCCGCTCCTGCATCCACGACACACAGTATCATATTCGGACATACCGGATCCCAGAAGTCATCTGACGAAAGAGAAAATAATGCTGAGCAGGTTTGGAATCGCACGGCTGCTGAAAAGCGACTTCAAGAAGCAAAGATTTTGGAAGAGAAACGGAGAACTGACACACGGCTGCTGAGGTATTCTTCTCGTAACTTGTGTCATAGTACAGTTTTGAGTTGTTCAGTGATCGATATCCAGGATTGCTTATAGCGTTGTGTATACTGGTATCTGTTTGCGCTGGAACATCGTTCGCATTGTGGATTGGACGTTGAAGCTGACCTCGTGCAGAGCAGGCCAGAGACTTGAAAAATTAGAGAGAGTCGCATGGCTGCAAGCCGAGGCGAGCTTCACAGCAGACATTATCTCCGCACAGCGCCTTGGCAAGCGGTATCGCGAGAATTTAGCTCGTCATGATACTGCTGAGCGTGCAAGCGCTTTAAACGCAGAACAGCAATTGCGTGATGCCAAAACTCAGGCCATGCTTGATGCGTGTGCTTACAAAACGCCGGAATTCTCGCGAGAGACTGTGGCACAAGAGGCCAGGGATGAGCTCGAGCAGGCCAACACGTTCAAGCAACTGCTGCTTACTGAGCTAGCAAGCATGCACCTCTC
>JAULKQ010002937.1:0-16304 GCA_032356285.1 Smithsoniella earleae
GTCACAACCAAACATCCCACTACGGGGCGTACTTCACGGGATTGTGAGTGACACGCAATGCTGAGATGCTTGTGAGTGGAAACATGAAACAGTGCAACCGCAAGTTTACCTACAGCCAAGCTCAAGTGAAGGAGTTTACAATTCAGAGAAGCCCGTGTATATGTCTTCATGGCAATTAGCAGTCATGGCAGGACGAGGTATGGCCTTTCTCTATACACTGCAGGGACTTGTACGCACCTTAAGGTACCCCAGATGTACATTCCTTCATAATGAGGGTCCACCTGTGAATGGGTATCAAATGGGACATGGAGGGAATCATGCAAATTAGCAGTAAAAAAAATCAATCGGGGACTTCCTGCCAATCGTTCAGGCTTCGACCTCAACACCCGGGCATGGGTGGACAAAACAGAAGTATACCCACTCGGAGCATGGGATTAGTGTTTTCTTTTTTGTTTTTTTTTTTTTCTGAGTTGAGAGCATTGGTTTACGCATGATTTACGGGGCAAGTTCATGGTCTCAATCCAGAAGACGGGAAGGCAACGGTGACCAGCAGTGTTACCAAAAAAGTAAAAAATTACAGTTGGGTCCCGGGTCCATAGAGCACAAATCTCCTGCACCCTGGCAGTCTTAGATGTGAGAATGTTGTTGTTGGTACTTGTGCTTGTTCCTCCTTCTCATGGGTTGCTGGTAGGCCCCTAACGCATCTTTCCCTGCGCAAGAGTACGGATCTTGCCGTAGCTCTACTGTATTTGCTTCTGTACGATCATTTTTGGCTGTGGTGATATCTAATCACAGCCGTAGATGCATGACAACCATCCTCAGGCGCGGGCGCTTTTGGAGATCACTCACATTTGCATCGTAGCATTTTGTGCCTTTTCTGACGGTTGAGAAACATGTTCTTGTTCCAGAGAAACCACCTTTGCACAAGCAACCAGCAGGCTACCTGGACAGTTCACACCAATATTCCGCAATTATGACTACTCACTCGGGAGTAAATGTCTAAGAAGAGCGCTCTCGCAGGGTTCTGTACAGCGCATTTTCCATCATGAAGCACACGGCTCATGCCGTATGAATATATGATCTATTGGATAGCATGTTAAGTTGCAAAGGAGCCTGTACTTGTTTTACACACTTGTCAGTGTCGTGACATGTCGGAGTTTGCATCGGATACGAATGCTGTTGAAAGTGCTCAGATATTCATTATGATGACGAATCTTGCTATGCATGAGAAGGTAAGTGTGGTTGCATACAGTAGGAACAATTCGCAGCTTCGCTGCTGCTTTGTGCGCCGATGTCGGCCGCATATAAATAGAGTCGTTGAGATAGTTCATTCACGGTGTTCCTACGGAATTGTATGCTTCACTCAGTCTCAAGGATTAGACTGCATTATCTTCATCGCTGGCGCGGCTCTAGATTTAAGAGTTCGTTTGTCACAAATGCTAAGAGTGTCATTCAGTGAGCAATAGAAAAGAATACAGCGGCGTCGCAGTTTGGAACACTGATGATTCGGTATGTTGAAGCTAAAAGAATGCAGAATATTACCGAGCATTGATTTTTACGCTCATGACGAAAGTATTTTTGTAGAATTTCCGTTGGAAAAGCGCCCCGTCGGGTTGAATTGTCTGACCGAACTTTGTCGCACGTATCGCGTACTCTTGAGGGGACCTCACTCTTCTGTTAACACTTCAAGGATTTTGAGTTAACCCGACTGCGGAATTGACCAAAATATAGAGATGGGTAGGGATTGAGGATCCCATGGCAAGTGGTGTCCACAACGAGAAAATACCCGATTGCTATGGCGCTCAAGTCTTCTCCCTTCATTAGCCAATTCCGAGTTACGGAGTCGTGCTAATTTCTCACTCAGAGATGCTCTGTGGTTTCATTGCATGACTGCTTCACGCCTCCACGCACAGGGTCCTGGTTTCCGCGATGAAATTTCTTCTGCTGATGCTGATAACAAGGTTGAAGGTTGAAATGGGAGATACCTACTGGAGCGGTTCTCACTCTGCATGTAATAGGTGCCCACATTCCATGTAATAGAACAGGGGCAATGTGGAGTCAAACACCAAAATTCATTGTTCAGATAATCACCGGTGATAGCACCGTGTTCACCCAAACCTGCAGCACCAGTTTCACTTCTGGAATCGTTCGAGTTGAAAATCACATCGCTAAACCCCAGGTACACTGAACTTCGGCTCTGAAATAACTCTTAGTATCAATCAGTAGCTTTTTTGAAGGCGGACTTTCTCTAAACGACGAGAAAAAGTGGCGAAGACACAAGCATGCTGATGGTTGAAGACGAAGTCACAGCGCTCACACAAGCTAACAGCTGTGGGGGTGAAGTGTTGCCAAAGATTCAAAGTAGAAATCCAAATTCAAGCCATCATCGCGTGTTTCTTTTCCCCTGATGCAAGAATGTATTTGTCATTTCAAATTATTCATGCATCCACTGAATGTTACTGGAGTAGACCAACGCGAATATATGGAGCCCTGCAGGGCCCAGGTAGCCTGAACATGTGAAATAATTGTGGATTTTGAGCTAGCAATGCTCCAAGTTAGCAAGAAGAACGATACATGCGACAGTATTCCCAGCAATTTGCCTGCTTTAGAGCACATATTTGAGTGAAGAGGGCCAGGGCAGATAGTTGGAACGAATGCATGCCGCTTGAATTCATTCGCGAAATCAAGACACCCACCCTCACGTGCACACTTTCTTTTGTTTCAGAGCTGACCGGCGTTAAGTATGAAGACGTTCAGGCATGCAGAAGTCTGAAATTTCTTAGTTGACGGCGCTCGTAATGTAAACACGAGTGTCCAGCTCTGGGTTGACGCATTACCCACAACCAATGCTAAGCGCACATGGAATGTACCCTGAAGGACAAAAACGGGATATTATCAGATCTGGTGTAGTTATAAGAAGCAAATGATGGACTGGACAGCGTATTGCAGCGTCATCTTGAAGAACAATCTTATGAGGATTTGTTTATCGAATCCAAATTAATAAGTACTTGTCGAAGCTGCCAAAGTCTATGTTTATGTTGCCACCATAATGCATCGTGCACAGAGGCATCAATTCTTTTATGCATGTGATTGCAGCAGTTATATACTGTCTTACTTATGATACAGTCAGTATGGCCGCTCTCACTGGCGTGCGCGCTGTTGTATCAATGGCGACGATGTGTTACATCGATTTATATGCTTCTGCGGTGTGCGTTTATATGCAATGATGCGTATCCTCAAGCATTACAGTCTGCGTGAAAATGAGAGAAAAGCCACGCGAAGGAAAACATCTTCTTAGAAATAAACTCGGACTCTTCTATGAAATCCTCAACGTTAAGCAGACAGACCTTGGTTTGAGGCCCCTTAGGTCTAGGTCAGCATCGAGACCATCTCATGATTCATGCCATTACGAAACCTCGTAATCTCGCCAACTCAACCAGTTTCATGACGATGCAGATCAACAGTCAGTCGAATGAAAGAATGTACAGATCAGCTTCACGTAGCAATTGGTGAACATGTGACTAGCTGTAAGTCTTAATACCTGCTTTTTGGCCCCATGTCTTTATCGCACGAGCCAGGCTGTGAAGTGCCATAGTCCGCCACGAAAATGCACTCGAGAAAACTTTGAAAAAAGTGCACGTAGCTATACATGCCATATCTGCAACATCCCATTCAGAGCGAGTACATGCACCGACGCTTGTGTCGTGTATACACTCAACCTGGATTCCTCACGACAATAGCTATTGATGTTGGGCTGCTTGGGTGTATGCTTTGCCCCGTCTAGTGTTATAGATGATACGTTGAGTGATGATAGTGATCACCTGCAGAATAGCGGTGAACTGAAGAACAGACATCTGCCATTCGAGTACGCCTTTGCTTGAAAATATCTATGGACTTTGCGCTTCCCTTGTTCTCTCCCAGTTGCCGAGCTTGAAAGATCACTGAAGCATTCTGAACTATGTATCATGCTCGCGCTACCATACTTGCATATGCCAACTGTTCTTTAGATTGCTCGGTAGCGCACGGGGACATCTCAGGAGTGCGGGTATGGCAGGCAACACAAAGACAACAAAAGAAGCAGAAGTATACCGCATCATGCTCAATTGAAGAGCATTAATTTTTGCAGGTTTGAGACAAATTATAATCCATTAGATGCGTTAGTTGCGGTAGACGATCTTAGTGATGTTCTTAGCACCTTGGACACGATTAACGAGCAGGGGGAGTCCCAGTGCACTGCCCTCACGGAGATTTCCAAGCAGCTGACAAGCTCTATATTGCCGCCACTTGATATTCATCGTGAGGCATACTCCGACACCATAGATATCTGTCCGAGAAGCAAGACTCACCTGATATGTCGTTTGGAAGACTCCGGTGAACAATTAGCGTTTGAGTTTATTCAAGACCATCGCCACAACGGCTGCAAGAATATTTCTCTGCGATCTACACAAGGTAGCTCAATTCCTAGCCGACAGGTGGTAGCAGCGCGTGTTGAATGTCCAGATGGATCTGTTGCTGGACACAAAGTGACAGAGATGCGAAGTCACGGAGAAGCCGTTGACGACATTGTTGACAATTATCTCGTCCATCCTCCAGTTGAAGAAAAGGACGTCGGTATCGTCCCGCATGACGACATGATGCAAATAGCGAGTGAATCGGCTCATCAGAACACTGCAATTTATTATTGTTCATGGTCAGAAGCCCTGAAGCGTTTTAGGGGAACCAAACTATATTCCCTTGTTTTTGCAGGGGTCATGGAAGACACTCACTCAAGCAGTGCGAGGGGAGCTGCAAACCCGGAGCACGACATTCCTCGCAACCCATCTGAGCCACTCAAAGATGTGAAGCAGCGTGTCGATAATGTACAAAAAACCCGGAGGTAAGAATCATATTAGGAGTACAAAAGTAGACAGCAGGTTGGAGTGACGTTGGTATTGGCTTGCAGGAAATCTCAAGCCAAAATTCTGCAGCAATTATTTGATGATAAGCCAAGTGTACCTGGACATAAAGCCCTTGAGCAATCACGTCAACCTGTGGAGCGAGTCCCCGCTGCTAGAACGAGGTCATCCAGAAATCGTGGTGTTTGACAGGTTTTCATGGGCAACATCTTTAGTAATTGAAGCTGAGTAATTGAAGCTCCCGAGATGTTGCGCCCAAGTTCCGAAATGTGAGTGTAAAGGACAGGCTTTTTTCTTTTGTTGGATAGTGTTTCGACAGGCTTTATTGGGACTGTTACAGTGGTCACAATCTATTTAGCCAACATAGCTAATTGGCATTTTCAAGGGGCTTGGTGATTTAAGCTTCTCCTTTCACTTAGGAATGATTAATTTCGTATTTTCCAATGATGACGTGTACTTGAGTGGAGCTTGGGTGCTTGATAACAGCGAAAGATGTAAAGATTTATATTTGCAACACGGCATTCCATTCTTCACTATGCACGATCAATTTCGTCTGGGACTGTAATAATTACCCCATGATCTCCTTCTTTACGTTTATATACAGCTTGAACGTGTCCACTGTCCTTGTCCAGGTAAATGTAAAAATCGTGATCAACTCGCTCCAAAGCATCAATGGCATCCTGTATCATTGTGTAAACTCTGGTCAGTGGGCAAAATCATCGCAGTGCACAATTCTATAGAACGTTTACATTCAGTGCAAGCTCGGAACGCACATGTGAGTTCATCGGCTCTAAATAAAACACTTTTGTCCGAGACACAGATTTTGGCAAATCCAAGCCCAAGGTTTCTGTACCATCTTTGCCAGATTCGTCATATGAAAGCTTGTCTAGCTGCTCATCTACAGGCAATACGTCCTTTATTTTTGCAGCACCCTTTGCAAAGCCCCGGCCAGGCCACTGACCCTTCTTGACAGCTTTTTCTTTCAACTTTCGAAGAGATCTGCCTATTTTATCACTAGCAACATCAATGGATGCATATAAGTCATCTCTCGTTTCCTCTGCACGTAATACGCCATGCTTGGCAGTGCGAATGGTTACTTCCATTTTCTGTTGCCTGCATGTTGACATTGCACGTCAGATAATGGAGAAAATGAGCCAGGATAGTTCAAATCATTGCAGGAGCGACAGTACTACCCACCTCTCACCACGAGAAGCGTCACCTCCACGCACTGATAGCTTAACGTCAACATCGTTCACTATTACTTGGTACGCTTGGATAGCGTGCGCAACTTTCTTCTGTGCATAGTCCTCAATGGCTGGGGTCAACTGCACTTGCGAGAAATCAGTATCATGCATTCGAAGAAATAGGCCCTGAGTGAGGAAGCCAGCACAGCAAGTTCTGGTCAGTGCAACTGAATTCATCAAACTTGGACTAAAACTCTGTCTGAAGCACCTATCAAGAGCTTGTGTACATGTACCAAGGGTGAGAGAATTCTTGTTCAAGAGCTAATAGATTTCATTATTTAAGTCAAAGTCTTTAAGGACCAAGTGGCACGCAGAAAGACTACCTGAGGGGATACGAACTTGCATGACCCTGTCGAAGCTGCTCCCCAGAATATACACAATTCAGGCTATAAAAAACGAGCACACCTCCATATGCTTGCCCTGAACAGAAATCTTCTTGTTCATTGTCAGTGCGGAACATCTTGTCTCTCTCGAACGAACAGTACCGGAACTACATAGAGCTGGGTCTCGGATTGCCAGAGCCTGCATCAGAACTATAATATTTATCTCACCGCTGTATGCTGACAGAGAACTTGAAAAAACTGTTCACGAGTATGATGTGATCTCCACGCCAAGTCAAACGTTTCTCTGCGTTTTAATCCGCGTTACGTGTAACCGTGGGCACTGTCTTTCATCGTCATTCGATTCATTGTCATTCTAGCAAACTTGGTCCAGGTCATCGTTCTATCTTGTTGTAGAATCGTCACGAAACAAGCTATTCTCCAACGCTTGCGGCGGTTGACGATGTGCGATCCCGACACACTCAATGCGCGCAACCCGCAACACTAGGTAATGGAAGCGTACCAACAAAGTACGACCGTGTATTGCAACAAGTTCAAACTTCAGCTACTGGTGGTAACGCGAGGGAGATGAATTCAGAACGTTGTCACACTATGTTCCACAAGAACTACGTTGGACTTTAAAGCTGCCTTGCAAGTAGACAATGAAACTTACCCTCTGAGCACAAGGAGCAGGTCTGAATCCATGTAACATCTTGTTGATTTAAAGGCGATAAGCAGTGGCCACGGAACGATATCCTGCACTAAACTAGGTATCGATATCCACACATAATGAGTTACTGATAGTGCGTAAATTGTGCAGAGAATACGACGATCAGTCAGTGATTTATATGTTGTAGTACAGCTAACAGCATCGAGGCAAGATAGCACCTGGTGCCTCACAAACCTTTCCCTCCGTATCGGGAGTATCAGAATGTATGTCTTCCGGCAACTTCAACACTTTTTTATACATGATGCTGAAATTTGAACTTTCGTGTGTGAGAGTCATCGGTATCCCTGCTTCGAGGGAATGAGAGGGGGGCACGACGATTTCATCGACGTACGTGCCAGGTCAGCAAATGCATGGCTCGCGACACGATTCCGACTGATTCTACAGCTTTGTAAAATAGAACTTCACATACGTTGAGGCTTTCATTTTTCGCTAGTATTCCTCAAGAGCTGTGGGTGATGGACATCAAAGTTAATATAAAAGCCGTTCATCGCCTACCAGTCTGATCCACGTTCAACAGCATCAATATGGGCTTTGCGATTGATGATTGCGTAAGCTATCCAAACTATTTTTATGACTGATATTTTGTATTTGCCCCCGTAGCTGAGCTGTACACATTATTTGCGCACGATGCACTTCTCAGTCGTGAAGGTGCAATTTCTATTGCAGAATGCTTGCGGCTTTTGCGAGTGTCGTTCTAACGCGCTTGTGTCGCGAGAATCTTGAAGAACAGCACGACATGCCGAAGAATGGCTACTTCTACGAGTGCACGCTGAGTCACTGCCAAGAATGAATCGGAGGGGAAGGATTGGAATTCCGAATAAGTACAAGATGT
Source organism: Smithsoniella earleae (assembly GCA_032356285.1). Classification (NCBI taxonomy): domain Eukaryota; kingdom Viridiplantae; phylum Chlorophyta; class Ulvophyceae; genus Smithsoniella; species Smithsoniella earleae. The sequence continues at coordinate 8,022 of JAULKQ010002937.1, forward strand.
GACCCGAAATCTTACTATTCTGGAATGCTTTTATAACACTCACCAATGTCAGGTTGTAGGCACCCACTATTAAGTCCTCTTTGAAAACCCAATTCATTGTCAACAATTGTTACATTGTCTTGTTGCACATTGTGGATGGTCATACATTATAGCCTGGTCCAACATGCAGACTAGTCAAATGGTGATGCAACACAAAAGCTTTCAGTTGCAATTAATGGATAGACTCTCCATAAAGTCTTATATACCAAGACCAATAAATAATTTGCAAGAAGATTGACCATCAATGAACATCTCATGATGCTTATTCGATGATACTTGGTCTGCGCAAAGGCAGCATGTTCCCACTCATGATTCAATATACATTCACTCCGCATGTAACTCGTGATCTTTTCTGAAAGTTAAACAGAAAAGGTCCTCATGGATGGCACTTTATTCAGCTACTAGATGATGCTATACCAATTTTTTTATTACGGCTTGGATTTCACATTTTCATGGCTTGTCATGGAAGGCGCGCAGTCTACCATTGAAGGATAGCAGGTCAAGGGGTATCAGCACTTTGGAGTCTCGATGAAACACTGTTGAATGCACAGTATTTCTTGCTGTTAAGGGCACGCTTCAAACATGTACAGTTCCTACAAGCTAGTGTCCACACTTTTTGGTCAAAGCTTTGACCTCATGCTATACAGAAAAGAATTCCAGCTAAGTACACAACGCATGCCCACTGCACCTTGTAAGAAACCATTTTGAGATATCACTTATCATTGTTGCCAGACCTGTTATGTGCTCCTCCAAACCTCAGACATGTGTGTGCTGGTGGTCACACTCAGTCATCAGCTGCCATAACTTGCTGCCTGTAGGAACCCTGACTATTTAACTTTGCTTCCTCTCTCAGTTTGAAATTCTGGGGCTTACAAGCTTTTGAGTTGAGATGAGAAGCAACCACATCTTCAAGTTCCAATGATGATTGTCGGGCGCGCGTCTGCCTGAACAAGCTGACAGCTACCACTGTCTCATTCTTGTAAATGCTGAGATGTATCACATCAATGTGTCAGATGTGCAAGTGCTGTTTGTACAGAACCTAAGCAACTGTGAAAACAATTTGGATTGTTTGAGAACGTCAAGCATTATAAAATTCATCAGTGTGTGATGGGAAACGGGTACTAAAACTCTTCTGGTTGCATAGATTCAGCTAGCACTGTGCAATTCCTCACAATGATCTAGTGGTGTGACATTGAGCTCGAGCAGTAGCATGAGCACTTGAGTGAACATTTACACCTTTTTGAGGTGATTTGAATCAATTGTCCAGAACACTTTTACATCATGTCTCATAGCCAGTGTTCTATAAACCAGAAAACTCCCAATTTGTAGTGCCAAAACTATCAAATTCAATTGTCTGACGAGTGAAAATTGCCATCTATGTAGTGTACACTTGCACATACCTCTTAATAGTGAACTCAACATCAGCCGTTACATATAAAGAGAATGGCCCTCTGATATGGGCTTTTCTGCCTCAAGTAACTTGTCAAAACATCTTGTTTCACAGGAGCCTCATTCATTACTAAGAGAGATATCCATGTCAGCAAGAGAAGCTATGTTATGTTCACGTGTGATGTAATCAACCGGATTAGTATGCAATCACTTTTCAAGAATGTGATGCAGTTTTGACATACTGAACCTTGATCACTATTGATGATATTCATAATCCTTGCCAAACTGGAGATGCCCAACTTCATTGCATAGTGAGGAGGATACACAGAGGCCACAGGGTCTCCACAACATGCAAGAATCAAGTATCTCTTCATCTTCAGCATGAAATTGAGGATAATTACAATGATCCAATAACTTGATTATTGCCCTTGTAAGTTTAAAATATTTCAACCAACATTTTCTCTATCATTCAAGACTGAGCTCAAGTTCAAGGTATGCTATCACCAGACCTCGGCTTAAAATCTTTCTTTCTCCAATTGTACCGGAGCTCAATGGACTGATTCGCCCCATTGTGATTTTCCAATTCAAGGCCTCAACTTGGGAGGATACATTGATGCACTCACTTGATCTGAAGCATCCATCAAATTGACAAGGTTTTATGAATTGGATTAACCTGCTTCAAGACTCAGAGTTAGTTTGCCAGATAAGAATGCTATTCATGGCAACAAAACTTATCTGTGCAGCCGAACCTGAAGAAAAGCTTTGTTTGATGGCATTGGATTGTCAATTGTAGCTGCGTGTTCATACACAGCAGGTTGCCATAGCATCATGTCATGGATAGATCGTGTAGAACGTCGGTATCTTGTGCACTCCTTCACTGGTTTGGACAAGCTGACAAACAAGCGGCATCCATTGAGAAGGTACCCTTCAATATGCAGAGCATGCGTTGGTAACAATTTCAATTCAGATAGAACATCAAAGCACTGTGATGCAGAGTGAAGAGCCAAAACCTTGCATGTACTGAAGGGCTGCTACAGCAGACTCCTGATTATAGTAGCATACAAACCCAAACCCTCGAGATGCTCTAGTTGAGCTATCTCGCATAATTTTGACTGTCTCAACAGGACCACAGGCCTGCACTTGAAGCAAGCTCCTAACTTTGCATAGGAATTAGATTTCAATAAAATGGGTAAAAAGCATGCCTGGAAAATGCAGAATAGTATGTACTCATTCACATCTGGAGCAAGATGCCTGACGTATATATTCCTGCCTGCTCTATTTGCAGCAGAAGATGAGCTCATTTGATAGGACATGTTGAAGGATGATGCTTTTGAGGTTTGTCTCTCTGATCTACTCTGGAATCGAGCAACATAAAGTGGGGTTCTTCCAACAATCATCCCATTCATTCCTTTTAGAGCTGCTTTTGCCTCTTCACTTGATTCAAAGTTAACAAATCCAAAGTGACGAGACCTGGCAGCATCCTGCAACTTCGTGTATTTCGAAACAGCCGACTGGGCTTTCTGAGTTGGTGTACTTACGACATACCTTGGGTTCCAGTCTCACCGATGTGACAGTTCCATATGGAGAAAATAAAGTCTTTAGGTCGTTATCAGACTGTACGTGGTCAGGTAAGTTCTTTACGTACAAGTTTGTGAACGTGTCATTTCTGGTTTTCATTCTTTGTTCGTATGGAACGTAAAGTGTAACTGAGACCTGGTGCCCGTTGATGTGCAACCCTACGCGGGCTTGTGCAATGAGAGCGTCTGCGGCATCTTTCGATGCAAACTGAACGTATGCTACTCCACAGTCTCTTCCTGCTTTTGGATTTGGAATTTTCGAAGATAGAATCTGCCCAAATTCGGACAGATGCTGCTCTAACGCCTCTGCAGACACGGCAGTAGGGAGGCCCTGTGAATGCGAGTGTCGTTAGCTATGGAAACAAGTGCTGTGACAAAGGGACGTGAATACACGGGGAGAAGAAACGTTGCTCTTTATCGGCACGATAGTACCTGAATGAATACGTTAGCTTGGCTGAGTTCTTCTTTCCTAGCCTTAGGATCTTTCATCACATCCAGGATGCGAATTCGCTGCCCATACAATTCGTACCCATCGAATCGCTGTCTAATAGCTTCTGGAGCAGCCAATGTATAGCTCAATTAGCTGTGTACAACGTTTGTCACTTAGAAACTAAAGGAGCCACCCACCTTTTTGCACCAGATCGAAGCAGTTCACATAGCCGTAGCCCAAAGGCGATTGATCTTCATGCTTCCGACAAATTCGAATAGATTTGACTTGATTCCCGAGCACCTGAATCATTGCGGCCAGGCAATTACAACATTGCGTCTACCCGAGGGTTACACAACTCTTTGTTGAACTCACAGCTAAGGGAAGTTTTGCTGAGAAGACTTGCCAACAAAGCTGCATTGTAACTAGCGTCACGTGTTCAATCCAGAAACGACAGTGCGACTCCAGCAACATACCTCTGAAAAAAGGGAGTATAGAATCGACTCTGTCACGTCATCTTGTATGTTCCCAATATAAAGAGAGCAATCAGAAGTTGAGTTTTGTTCAGCTGTCATCAGCCTTGTCACCGGTGGGTGAAAATGTGACCGCGAACACTTACTTTTGATAACCAGTAGGCTTCTTGTTCTTTGTTATTAGAAGGCAAAATCAGTGCAAGATTCCGAGTCATGTCGGTGATGTAGCTCCTTATTAACCCAAATCATGCAAAGATGCAAGCTGAAAGTTTCCCATGCTTGAAAGGCTGTTGCGGGTAGTCGCAATAAATCGAGTTGATGTTTCGGCCGAGAATGTACACAACCTCACCATCAGTGTATTATCACGTAGCTAGTATGCTACCATCAAGTCACTCTATTAGGTGTGTCAAATTGCAAGTCCAACAAATTTTGCCGTCCAACAAATTTGGCCGTGAGCAGGGCTTACAAACGACTGTTACTTTCTTCTCTACATGTATTGAGTAGAGCCTTAGCAAGCTTCCGCGAGGGATGCATGTTATTCAATTTTGGTACATTGGAAAATTTGAGTCACATAAATAGGCAGGCTTTTCAAGGAAAGAAAGCCGTGTACGACCCCCATAACAGCCTGTGTAGACGTTCACAGTACAAGTGCATAGTAGTCCGTATATTTCCTGTCTTATTGCTACATGCCATATGTTCGGTAGTTGGTCACCGTAGATATCCAGACGTGTGGCATCATGCACGGTTACAACTCGCGGTTCAACGAGTCCACTGGGCGACGTGGTAACTTTACACAGAGGGTGTGCAAGAGACCCATGGTTAGACGCACTGGCTCTCGTAACCTTTGTCCTGATTGAAATCTACTCATAATCTCGAGTTTATTTCATCTGTGCAAAGTTCATTTAAGACAGGCGCTGTATGTTAGGGGTCAGGAGCCCAGAATCCGCCAGGAAAGAGAGCAATCAACAGCGTTTCATCATCCCAGTTGTTGACGCTATCTCTCATTTTCCAGCTGCTAAATACACGATTTCTTGCCTCAATTCCCTGACGCGAATTCGTACGCTTCATCTTGCAATACAGTCGTTGAAGCTGGAAGTCAGAATCTCACACACGATCAATGATGATCATTATCACAAGCGACGTTTCATGATAGGGAACAAGCGTTTTCCCGCTCGAAAGTTTACTGGAGAATTGGGCGTACTTTCAAGCGGTTGTGGCAGCTCGAGCTGCTAGCTTTTTCGTTCCACGCGAGTGAATATTTATCGGCTTTTCATGACTAGCGCTGTCATCGTTCACGTACTCCTTGGAAATCTTGCTTTTCAAGACGTGAATATTCGAGTTCGGATGCACAGTTAAACTCCTCATTGTCCGAAGAAAAGCGTCTAAGCATAAAACCCCGATGCTGTACTTAGTTTCACCTTGCCAAGCGCAGACCGCATACATTCACCTTCATAGTAACTATCAGTGGCACAACGCGATGACTGCATTGTACTGGCGATCCACCAGCAAAAATGACATTATCGAGATCACTTAACACGTTAATTCCAGCTGGAGATATTTCCAGCACGTCATTTAAAAAATATCCCCCCCCTTTTCCCATTGATCTTGGGCATTTTGACTCGGTCTTTCAGGTATTTCGACGCAGCACGGTCTCTACGGTGCGATAATATACACTTCAGTGTCTGTATGTCTTGGCAAGACTTTGGAATGTCTCCTGCTGGTCGCTTCGACATCAAGACGCTATCTAGCGCTGAACAAAGCACGCTTGTCTCCATGCTCATGGCACGCACGATGTCTTGCACCGGCTCAAGCGTGCACGCAAGCTCTTGCAGCGGAACTCCTTGCCCATCAGCATTCAGAAGCACCTGCATTACATTAACAGGTTCAACTCAACTTAAAAGCTAGGGGCTTGGATGTAGACTCAGAGCACACGGTGACAGAGGACCACCACAAAAGCAAAATCGCCACTCAAATACCATCAGATGCAACGATATCATAGCACCACTCTGTGCTTGGCAACATAATTCTGCAACCAGGCTTTGTGAACTACAAGAACACATCATACTACTATGAAGATTTCTTGTCTCATTGTCTCACAGTGGATCCGACTGAATATACCCACGGTGACAATTCACAACTAAGATGGTTTCAAAAAGGGGGATAATACAAACTTAAAATAATATGCTCGAGTCTTTGTCAATCTATGGTGAGATTCTGGGTGATGCATGTGCAGTTCAAACACTATTCGGCCATGAGACGTTCCACAGAGCATGTGCTTAACCATGCAGCCAATTCCAGTAATACCATGTGGAGCTGGGAACACTTGGTGAGGACAACGGAGTTTCGACTTCAAATTCACTGCTAGTAACAAACTGGGTGTTAGGTAACCTAGACTGCAGGCAACCAAGTTACACGTGTTTGATCCCCGCCAACTGGGATCTGTAAATAAGCTAGATATAACAAGTGTTCTAGCTGGAATCGAGAAGAAGAATGTTGTATCATGAAATCCCTGCAAGCAACCCTAGAAGTAATTGAAAAGAAGGGCCAAAAAAACACTTGCTTTTGTACTGTGGTACTCCTTTGGTTCTCATGTAACAAGATACGTTGACTCAATCTCACCAAAGCGATGCCTCAGCTCAGCACATGGATGGGATACAGCAAACAACAGCACTTCCATCAATTCTCCCCTCCCAAATAACTACACAGAAAGTGAAGGGACGTTAAAATGACAGGGGGGCCCAGTACTCTGTGGTCTTCATGTCATGCACTGGGACAGCACATTCTTGAGGCAACGGTATTTCAGTGTTGACGCATTGAGTGCATTTTTTTTTATAGTGATCCGCTCCAATACTGTTTTCTGGGAAATGCAACAATTGCTCATACATTTCTTGAAATCATTGCAAGCAGACGACCACATCGCTCTTACTGTAGCCAAGTTCACGGCTACACTGTTCAAACAACACAAGCAAGATGAGCAACCCACGGTATCACACCATTGATTCACAAACACTTGTACATAATCTACACATCTATTTTCCATTTGTAGACACGGTTTTCCAGGACGCTTTGATTCATGCCTGCCCTGGCTGGAAGGCCCTGAAATTGAAGTTACAGTTGAAGAAAGGAATGTGGGGAGGGAACTGATCGAAAGGGGCATGATTTGCATTCTCATGTGGCATAAACACCACGTTTTCACTGCTTCTTGACCAGCTTACCTTCGCTATCTCTCACTTCACCGGTGCCTACCTAATAAAATTGGTCTACCAGGCCCACAGAAAGATGATCATTTGATGACAAGACAGTCATTCCGGGAAGATCTAGGGTACCACACCTCTCCTATTAATGCTTCTCAGGAAACTAAACACACCCACAGGGGTCTGCCCTTGTAAACGAATGATGTACACATGATTATCTATACATCTACTTACTGCGAGCTCCTGCTCCTAGATGGCAATTGTCGAGTGCTGCACAGGGCACAACATCCAGGCCAGCACAAACAGCTATCAGGCAAGCACTCAGTTTGCATTATCAGTGACGAAGGAATGTAATTGCATGCCCAAAATCATCGTAAGTTGTTACTATCTTTTTCAACGTGTGGAGTTTGTGTAAGAGTGAAACTGAACCATTGAAGTGCTGGGAAACAGAGTTGTGGCCTGCTCGCCTGAGAACACTCACCCCTAACCCTGAATCTGGTTCACACGAATCTGTATCCATCTCTATTACTCATAATCTGGTTTGTTAGCGTGAGTACCACAATTCTATTCGTGATATGGTCCTCTATGTACAGATGATGATACAGTTGTGTCAGGAGCCTTGCATGAGTCCAGCAACGCTGTTCTAAAAGCCAGATGTCAAAAGCTTTGCGTGGGATTACTTACCCTGCAGCATCAATCACCATTGCAGCCCCTGATGATGGAATCTACATTCGTGGGACACAACGAATTGATTCGCATTACTGACTACCGGGAATCATTCAAGTATGCAGTGACATGCACAGGAAATACTGAATGTGATTGAACAGAATCCAGGAAAACCTGCTTTGAATCCTCTGTGTGGTAGCCTCCTTGCAATTCAACAAAGCAATCGCACTAGTGGTTTGAGGACCCGAGAAGTATTTCTGAATATCCTGGTCCGGGGCTGTTCACCACACATCCCACCCCATTACAATGCGTGCTGTGATGGAGGCAGTGCCTGCTGAGCGTCTCGAGCTGAAACAAATCAGACGCTCCTGCCGTGGAGTGCCCCCCTGAGTCACGTTGTACATGTAACAAACGGTGTGACCTTCAATGGACCCGCGCACTAATACAGCCACAGAAAGCTCGCACGAAACACCTCCCACGCATGCAATCTCATACTCACGCCATACAGTGTAAGCGAG
>JAULKQ010002948.1:0-16302 GCA_032356285.1 Smithsoniella earleae
CTTACTATCTATCTGTATACTTATCTACCGTTGTTCGAATACACTTGTGCTTGTCCATGGATGAATTACGAACAATTTGATGTGTGCCCCAGAGTACAGGTGAGCTGAGAAGCGTCCAGTTCAACTTTGAGTGCTTTGGTATTCCTGATGCCTGGCTTTGTGAAGATGGCGAAAATACTGTTCTGGTGTAAATTCAGACGCTTGAAACACGCATACGTTCTATGCTGCAGGAGATGCACTCGGAGACCCATGTTTCTCATTTGAACATACACACTTGTTTATAGAAGTTCAACTGGTGAAAGGTCCAGAACCACTTGTGCCCAAAGCATCGCATCATGGCTGGTTGACACGGCAAGCTACATAAGCCATGAAAGTCCATGTAAAACTGAGCAGATACAGATGCTTTCTCGAATTTGCTTGAAACAAGCTGCACCAAGTGCAATTCAGATGCATTTCATACGGTGGAGACAATACCTGTCTAACGCGCCACAATTATGCCACTAGAAGGGAACTACATCTGTTGGCATCACCGTATGAAATCATCTGAACAACTTGTAAACAAGTTAAAAAAACGCACATGCAAAAAAATTTGCACTACGAACAGATGCCTGGACACTCTAGCAAGATTTTTTATCCCAGAACTGGGTATGAGAGGCAGGGGGTTTGTGGTAACTATTAACGACGAGTTACACAATTTAAGCTAGTACAAGCCAATTGAATGTATCAACAAAACCATTTAGCAGGTTGCAGTAAGCACAGCGTTGAGACTCAAAACAAGGGCACCCAAGTGACAGAGTGGGATCTAGTGTGTTAGAGATACACTTGCAAGACAGAGAGAACACTTAACAATGTGCTGTAGTGGCTTTTCCATGGTGATCACTTGATTTGAGTGCTTTTCACTGCTATCTAGTTGCGTTCGCTGTGCCACAGGGCACTGAAGCTCATGCACGTTAACGTCCCTTTTCTGCACTTCTAGGGATGTTCTCGAGGTGTTTTGTACAGAGTTCAATACTCATCGTATCTCACTGTGGTGCAGAGGGTAAAGCGAGAGATGCAAGAGGAGCGCAATCGGAGGATTCGAAACGCACAAAGGACAGCTGGTGATGCCGATGCCCAGCGTGATTCCCTGGGTGAGTGCACAATATGTATGCAGCGCGCTTGTAACTCAGCGTTCCCTTGTGGGCACGTTTGTGCATGCTACCTCTGTGCTGTAAACTTAACGCAATGCCCTATATGCCGAAGACGAGGAGAGCCTATTCGCTTGTACCACTCTGGTACAGACTGACACAGAAGATCCGAACGGGATACTTTCACAGGAAAATGAGCTGTTGCTGTGTAAACATTGACGATGTGCATGCACCCTCACGCAACCTCCGAGCGTAACTCAACGGAGTATTGGTTTAGTAGTGGTGGTATTCAGTGTATATGGCATTGTCCATTTTTTTATACAAGAGTGCTCGTGTGTGCATGTACCTAAGTTGTGCTCCAGATGATTATTGTAACTGTATGCAACATCATTCTCTGTCGATTGCCCCGAGTTTGAAGCACCTCAATCAATTGTTTCAGCAAACACTATCCCTAGTTGTCACTCACCCTGAGCTAAGCTGTACTTATCGCTGTGAAGATGAGTTTGCTTGGTGGGCACAGTATCGCTTTCAGCTCAGTATATTTCCAGCCATATTATGGGTTTTGGGTACTCCAACTAGTGGACACAGATTAGGGAGCTCGGCGAGCTGCAGTACCTCTGTGAAAGTTGAGTTCGTTGCCAGTTGCCAACAGGAACACGGGCGTGAATATGGAGAGAGCTCGAGTTCTCCGAAGTTTCAAACTTCTCTCCTGACAAAAACATTCTGGACAACAGTATCATTTCCAGGATCGTAGTACTGGGAAAAATATCAGCTCCTACCCTTCTCAGTTGAGTCACCATGCAGAAAAAAATTGGAACATGAAATGAACGCATAAGCTGAATGCCATGAAAGTCTCGAGCCTCTACACGTAAATTCTATGGCCCAGATGTGCCAGAATCACCTGCAGTTTGAACTGATTCAGCTGCAGCACGATCTTGAAGAACAGACTCCATTTGAGCTATAGCCTGCTCTTTCGACTTCAAATCTTCCCCGAGGTCATCTATGTGTTCCTTCATTGTATTGATCTTACGATCACAAAAATCAATGGTCTCAGCACACGTTCTCTGCAAATGTCACGTCCTAATTCGGTCCATGCGCGAAGAGCAGCAAGAGGAGTAGGGGCACAAAAGTCACCTCAGCGAAATATCCCGTGCCAATGTCAGTTAAAAGACTGTCCTTTTCAAAAATAAAGCCTTCTACGTAAATGCTCTCGGTGAGTGGTACCATTAACTTGTCTCCTGTAGCATTCACTTGGACTGGAGTCAAATGAGCGATGATGTACGCTTGTATGACGGGAGCGCCTTACTAAATATCTAAAAGAGCCAGTTTACTCAAAGATTTAAAAAACAAAACATTTCACTTTTAATTCATGGGAACCTGATACCATCCGATAGCTTGCTGAGATCCTCCACTGCGTTCTTAGACTGGGAAAATGCATTGGCAGTACTCGCCAAAACCTCAGCAGCTTTTCGCTTTGCTTCCAACTGCTGTCCAAGCTGCCTTTGAAGTCCACGAATCGACTCTGTGGGCAGCGAGTCGATTCTAATTGTAGTTTGCTCCTGATTCTTCATGACGGAGACAATGACGCGACCAAGAACGACGACAACCAAAGCTTTGCATACAACAGGTTCATTCCAGACACTAAGAACTCGCCGAGTGCATGCACGAAACAGATTTTTGACAGACTATTTGAGCAAGCTCTACCACCAATTACAACCAACCCATGCAACGGAAATTTCGGATTAGGATTTACTCGGCTTGCGTGACAAGTGCATATTTATTGGTAAAGGTTCTAACTATGTTACCCCAGTGTAGCATTGGTTTCATCCTTGTGGCGCCTCTGTATGATAGCCATGTGCTTGTAACAGACACTTATTTCAGGCAGGAATAAGCATAGTTCGTGGTCATTGGTCATAGATAAAACTACTTTTGCGCAGTTAACACAGACGGTCATGAACCAAACAAGTTTTTGTTCAACTTCTCCTTCACAGGAGTTGGAACAGATGACTGCACGTTAGGATTGTCCGTATTTGCAAATAACGAGAAAGGATTGCCAGCCGAGTCCCCTGGGCACAAGTTGCAGCTTGTTGGCGCAGTACCAAGTGCTAGAGGTTGCATTACAGCACTGCAGGCGGTGGCATCCCTGTGGCTGGTCTCAGAGAGATTACCAGGCCAGAGCAGGGGTGTGGGGCTGTCATATTGCCTGTGAGTGTTGCCTAGTTCTGGGGTCAATTGACACTTTCCATCTAATGTACTCTGGGTGTCTAAAAACCGGCGCCTCTTCTTGCATGGGGTAAACCCGGAGGCGTCATTACCAAGCGAGCAAAGGCGATTTTGCACCGACCCCTTATTCTCATCTGCCTGCACAAACAAAACAGACGTTTAAGAGACATTTTCAGGAGTCGTAATGCAGTTGAAACGAAAAGCGAGAAGCATACGCTAAGCCTAGTACACAAAGCCACGGATTCCATCCCCGCCGTGCTACGAATTCGATCAGATAAATCTCCCTCACATTCTTCCCCCAAACCACTCCGGACGTTAAGTACACTACCACTACAGCATTCAGACTCTAGATTGTTGACCCCAAGTATGAATGGCGACGACATGCAGCGGGATCGACAGTCGAAGGGAAGCTCTTCCTGTCCAGCCGAGTCTCGCAGAGCCCCATCACTGTCAGATTCCAACCTACAGTTACTGTCAAAAGAATGCCATCCATTTTCACCGGATGAGCTGAGACAATGGGAACCCGAAGTCGCAGTTATCCATGAAGTGCTGCTTGTGGCATTACTATCTTGTGGCAAAAGTCCTGACTGTTTGCCATGTCTAGTATAAATCGTTTCAACCATTGTGTCCAAGCAAGACCTCAAGGTGTGCCGATATGGTTGGCGTGTCGCTAATTCGTGCTTCATAGGCTCGGGTACTCCGAGATGCGAGTGCCCTTCTGATAGTTGGTATGAATCTGCATAGATTCGCATGATCACAAGCTAAAATACAGCTACAATGCACCGTGAAGCTCTGTCTACTCGTGATGGCCCTGTCCGGCGTTACGGTAAGAGTTGTGCAGTTTGCACAACGCATGTTTCTACTGTCCTCTCTAGGCAATTACAAAGGAAATTCCCAATTGCCATCCCTGCCCATCCAGCATGGGAGCTGTTGCTCATCTAGATGCGAAGCGAGCCCGCTGTGAAACAATCAGTAACAGCCGCGGTCATGTTTCAGCTTCAATTTTGCACACCTGCTGCATTCGTAGGACCCAATAGCGGAGCTTCTGCTCTGCTCTTGGGTCTCGGGAGTCTCTCAGGTGGAGTCGGAGGTACACCACCGGTGAAGAACTTGTGCTGCAGCGCTTCTTCCGCGGTTATCCGCACGGAGGGATTGAATTGCATCATACTTGATAGCAAATCGATTGCATCGTCACTTGCCTGCAGACAACACGTTCCACATTCGAGACGCGCCGATATCAATAGGTCACGTTTAGCGAGCGTACAAGCGTTGAGACGCGACCCACCTGAGGGAAGATTGTGTTCAAAGGTTTTGGTTTGCATTCTGAAAATAAGACAAACGAAGGGAGGTCTGTCATGGTCTTCCAACGCTCCAGAGTGGGTGTGCCTAATACTGAAAATATGCACTGCAGCTGCTGGATGTCGGATTCTGCTACGAACCACGGTCGACGTAACATCAACTCAGCAAAAACGCATCCCATGGCCCATATATCCACAGCTGGTCCATATGCGGTGGAGCCCCATAGCAACTCAGGGGCGCGATACCATCTTGCGAACACCTGGGAAGTGCGACATCCATCCGGACTACCGAATACTTTTGCGAGACCAAAATCAGCTAGCTTAAGCACGCCTGCAACAACGTATAGTTATACATGGGGTTACACTCGGGTGTGAAACATGCCAAAGATTTATCTTGTAGCAGGCGGACGAACCTGTTCTCGAGGTAAGAAAGTTATTAGGCTTAATGTCTCTATGTACAACATTTTGTGCGTGGCAAGTCGCGAGCCCGGTCAACGCCATTTTCATGTATGACTTCACATCGGCCTGAGACAGAACAAGCGATGTATCCTTGATTACCGCCTCCAGGTCAGATTCCATGAGCTCCAAAACGATCGAGAGATTTTGATTGCTAGTAGTGAAGACATCCACGAGCTGAATAATGTAAGGGCTTCGAAGTTCTTTTAGCACTTTGATCTCTCGTAAAGCTGTCACATGTATACCCTGGGAAAAGCTTTTGTTGAATTAGATTTCTATGTCTCTGTACGCAATAACGCCACGTAGGTGTAGAACTGTACCTCCTTCGCTTGTGCAATCCTGACTTTTTTTATGGCCACTTCTTGCCCCGTCTGCAAGCTCCGCTTCTTCTTTATCACTCCTGATACAACAACCGCCAAATCACAAACATTGGGGAGGAATTCGTCGAATACCAACATACCTCCTTGACTGTGGCTTTCACAACACTGCCGAATCTCCCCTCTCCAAGCACCACTCCCTTATCATATCGATCCATTGCTCTGCGGGATTATGATTCCACGTTTAAACTCGATGCAAGAGCTTAAATATAAAGAGAGGTGCACATAATTAAAGCGATTTTGCTGTGACTAGATTGAAGGTGAACTCGCGAACATTGATGCGAAAGAGTGTGGGGCAGTGGATTGACAATGATGAGAAAACCATTTGAAAATCTTCGCGGCTCGAACATGACATATACATGTGTCACATAGAGGTGTGAATACGTGCTCAACGCCAGCCCCACATATCTGTCTTCTAAGTTTCAATGGACTTGATGAGACAGCAGCCCACGTACCCCTTGGAGCCATTGTCGCGCGCGCGACCCGACAGCTCGTTAGTCATCAGCAGCTTTAAAATGTCTTGATATTCATTTTCGGACACATGCATGATTCTCGATGTGCGCGCCGTAGCTGCGATTGATGACACAGAAATGATCATGCGCATGATGAGATTGAACAAAAAGATAAACTGGTAGAATATTGCGAGCATGAAAATGCCGGTGAGCTGTTCACCAGTTAGTTTTTAAACCACAAATAACGTCAACATTCTTCTTGTGTAGCAGCGATCCTATGTCTTTGTTAACACGGTGGACTCGCGGCAAGCAGTAGGGCAATCTCCATCCCTTTGCGTTTCCAGAAGGCCCTACATGATTCCGACTAGCTGATCTGCTTTTTACGGCCTGAAGTATGGTCGTCGCTTGGATGTTTTAGCTTGACTTCATATTCTCTCCGAAACAGGGTTTCTTATGTACGCTCGTTGTGGCGCCCGAATATTGAGGAAATCTCAGCACCACAGTCCCTGCTTACAGTATCATCTCACCGTTGAATTTTCATGTTCCTGATATACCTGGGAGCTTGATGGAATGATAGGAAGTTTCGCTTTCTTACCATGCCGCAACAAAACTCGCACTTCACTCTGGAATTTCGACAACAAGAGGCCATAAAAACTCTTGAAACATACCTTATTCAACTTTTGAGGCGCTTATTGTCTGTTCAGGGAAAAGTGATGTTTTCATGTCCTAGAGTGAGCTGTTGGACATTTCAAATTCAAACGGCATAGTTAGCACGTAGCATTCACAAGTACGAATGTGCAGAGCGATGTTATGAGAAGGCTACATAAGGAATCTATCACCTTGATTCAAGTTCTTGAAAAGCGTTTCTGTACTCGCGCAGCTGCAGAACTCAATTCTCTGAGGGAAGCCGACGCTAGCTTAGCTGTAGGACGAGCTTCGGTGTTGCAGTCGAAGCAGGAGTTGTCTAGGACATCGAGATATGAAAAATCGAATTCATACAGATTCTTTCCTCATATGTTGAGCATTGGATTGTGTGAGAAAGAGAAACGTGTGCAAAGCCGTATCGATGCCGTGTTACACACAAACAGAACCCTTTTCAAACAGATAGAGTGGGCTCAAAAAAAGGTATATGATAGAGACAAACCATCTGGAAAGGTTGTTTTAATTCATAGCTCAGATACATTCAGGTTCAATCGAAGAGGAAAGCGTGTTCCAAGCTACTGCAACACTATGCTGAGCTCTCTCAGACAACCCAGGCGATTAACCAAAATCTAGACCTGGAAAACAAGACTAAATCCATGCTTCACGACTTACAACTGAAGCTATCAAGGGCATCTTCACATTCACTGGTGTGCACTGAGATGGACAGTCAACTTCCTGAAGGCAGTGTCCCAGGGAAGCAACAACGATGGCATAAATGCAGTGGATTAAGAGAAAATTACAACAGCAAAAAGCAGAGACAGGCAAACTCCTTAAATGCTGCACAACTAGGTTGCAGGTGGAGACCATCAATCCACTTGATGAGAAATCATGGCAAGAGCTCATGCAACTATGCACTTTGAATAGCACACCTGCAAAGCTAATTGATGTGGTTATCTCAATTGTAGCAAGCCATAGCAGAGTTTTAGACATGTTTACTCGTGCCCACGTCCTTGACTGTGAACTTGAGCTCATCAATTCCACCCAGCAAGAATCTGAAGAATTGCTAGGGGCATCTTGATCCATGTGTGACTGTAAAATGGTTGTGTTCGCTTGAGGCTTTGATGTGACATTCACAATGTTGAACAACTGTGCCATTGGCATTGACTTTTATGCATTAGATGAGTGATCACAAGAAACAGTCATCTGAAGACCGAGGTAACCTCTACATGATGGAAAAGCCTGCACATGAGTGTAACAGCTTGACTACTAGTACATAAACCAAGTACTTGTCCAGACTCTCTCCTTGTGAAGAGGATGCGTCCATTTGCTAACTATGATGGCGTAGCACTTAAGCTAAGTTGAGAGAGTGCAAAAAAGAGTGCTCAGCGAATTGGGGGTGGTTTTAGTTCCATCACGGATTTAAAGCCGTCTCATATGTAATGCCCGATGCGATACTTGTATGTACAGTTGCCTGAAGAATTCCATTCACTTTTCCCATCTTGTCAGCTCTTACCATTTAGGGAAACTCATCTCATTGGATACACTGTAAGAAAAGCATGGATTTTATGTGTTTAGCTGCAAGCTTACTTGTATGATGATAAGATGTTGACTGGACAAAAAATTGGACATGGGTCTGAATTTCTACTATCAAACAATATCATTCATTATTCACGTTGGTACAGGGTCTATGATAATGTTTGGGTTGTGGTTCAATGTCTCGATAGAAAACTGGGCTTCGAATGTAACATGTATGTGCCTCGAACGACAGCTCCATACGCTAGTCCAATAAGGATCCCAAGTTCAAGAATGTATCCAGAGTATATTTTGAGATGACTATGCCGTGATACCCTGCCACCGGGGAGCATCGGTATTGATTTTTGAGATGCTGTAGACGTGTCCACAGGCAGTATCGACGTCCATGAGTAGTTACAACCGGCTCCTCAAAGCCCCTTACAGCAATTCATTCCTCGCCTATTTGCACACACGTGCTAAACATTGCTCCCTAGTCAGCATACCACGTGTCGGGAATCGTTGTACCTGCGTACAAGTCGTCTTTGTCCTCTGATCCTGTAGTGACTCCTCGACATGCTCAGCTTTCCACTCACAAACGTGTTATGGTGCGATGTCTTGTAGCAATTTAAAGATGAGCAGATGATGCAAGCTAGTGATCGATCACCGTATGAAGCTGCCTGTGCAGTGCGATTGCCGGTATAAGTTTCCCGGCGTACATGAGCTTTCGGGCCTTAGAAACCATGGATCCAGCTGACGAGAAGCAGGTTTTTCTTTTGCTTATTAGCGCACATTTTCCTGTCGCTGATTTCATCAATGGCCACTTCACTGTGCTACCCAGGACGGGCGAATGCGAAAGTGCAAATGAACGCAATTTTATACATTGCATGTCATTAATATTTATTTGCACTAGTGTACAGACAAGATATTGTGCTTCTTGCTTCGCCAATACGTTGGCGATATATCAACAGGACGAGCACATTTCGCTGAACCTAAAGTTCGTGCTTGCAGTGGCTGACATATTGGATAATTTTCGCCATAATGCAGAGTATTGAAGTCTTTTTTTATTATATCATCACGTGGTGCGATACTTTATGAGTTGAGAATGTTAACATACCCGCTTCCGGTATTTCCCAGCGTGTCATCGAAAAAGCTCAAGGTGCTACCGGGTGCTGGGGGGATTGATTGGAGGGAATTTATTGAATTTTTTTGCAACTTTGAATTTGGACAACTCTTGGCTGGTTATCGCTCCCAATCAGGCAGTATGCTCAGTGGTTTACGAAGGCTTATGGCCTGCTCGGTCACACTGCAAAAAGTATTTACAGTAAAGATGAAATGAGACATAAAATTAAGGAGTGAATGTCTACGTCAAGGATGCGGCAAGTGCAAGCGTGCTGATGCGCAGGATCCCGTTGTACTACGAACTGAAGTTGGTTCTTGTTTTGTGGTTGATGAATCCTGCCACGCGTGGAGCTGAGCTGCTGTACAATAAGTTCATATGGAAAGTCTTGCACGATCTTGGGTCGAAATACGACCCTACATTCAGTTCGGACAAAAAGGTGGGATGTCTACCAGTTCACCTTGTTCCCCGTCGCCACCATATCGTCATTTAAGAGCCATGTTGGGCTCGTATATCCAAGAAACGCTCAAATTGAACGCTAGCACTCTCGACTGGGGCGAACTTGCCCGCTTCATCTGCCTGGTTCTCATATTTTCGAATTATTTTCCGGCGTTTGATGGACCGCAGGTGGACGCAACCTTTGACGGTAAATAGAACTGTCGGACTCCCGTATCGCACTAAATCAACGCATCGACTCGCACGAAGACATGATCATGATCTCTCACTCCAACATGTAGCGAGCGACAATTTTTGCTTTTTACGACAAGGCATTGTCGTGGAACATCGTGCTGGACTGCGCATATAGAACGACTACACAGCTAAACGTTGACAGACTCACGTTCGATACAGCAAATCCATTCCAGATCAGAGTCATCAGGGCAGGTGTCAATCCATTTACGAAGCTATTGTACATCGTTATCAAAACCATCGGGGGTTATAAGCGTCGTCGCAGAAGGATTCGCTGTTGAAGCCACGTCACCAAAGTTGTTTTGCAGCTGTTGAAGCCACGTCGCCAAAGTTGTTTTGCAGCTTTTAAAGACTGTTAAAGTATGCCTTAAGGTACAGAGACCTTGTCTGAATGGACAGGAAGAGGGATTCTTGGGTAATTCCTGTCCGTACTACGGTTCAGTTGTCCTGCTCCGATTGAAAATTTTTTTGTGTACCATGTGTGTTATTGAGACCCCAGTAGTAGAGCTAAGCTCTACATGGATTGAAATTGACTGCTTTGAATATCCAGGGTTTCACCAGCAAAACTATACCTTAAGCATGTCACCTGAGAGTGACTCGTAGTGTCTTCAGAATATTCAGATAAATTGCTTGGAAGCTGCACATCCTGAGTCCATACTCCTTGAAATCTTTATGTTTCTGTACCTGGTGATATACTCATTTGTACAGTGCGTGTCAGTGCTCGCTTGAATTTTGGAAGTGTCAATAAGTAGGTGAGTCGGGCATTTTAAACTATAGAAGCTACATGTTGAAGCCATCCTTGTGGCACTTCAGCTTCTTAACGTGCACTATGAGAGGACAATGAATGAGGAGATAAGCTAGTTTGCAGGTGCCTCCAGAGCTCCACAGGGAACTTTTTCTCCAAGCTAAGAGCAAAGCTGAAGAGTCACAAGATATGCTGCGGTCACTTCTTTCTTCAGGAACAGACTGGAAGGGTGCTGCATCAGCTTTCTTTTCTAACTTCAAGGCTTCTTAAATCAGTTAGATGTTCAGTCTTGGTTAAAAGCTGGCCCATTTTGTTGCTGACAGTTCTTGTAGTGAGTCGTAACTAGTTGTACTGCTTTGAAACAGAAACTGACAGGGTGATTTTAAGAGTTTAATTAAAATGGTTCTTGTATGTAACATTGGAGCTATGCTCATTCTACAGCTATCTCGTGACAATCGGCGAATTTAACAGAGCTTTTATTGTTTGAGGCAAGTAGAGTTTTTATTTAGTGTCAGAGCCGGCAGATACTACAAAGTAGAACAGCTCCGGTTGTGCAGAGTCCTGGGCCTATCATTCGCAGTAAGTTCTCAGTAAGCATCATTGAATCATCAAGATCAGTCGATAGCTTTGATATTCCCCTCGCAGTGCTTATACCTAAATGTGCGAGTACTCGTAAGTTTGTCGTCACGAAAGGCGTTACCAGTTTTGAGTACCAGGAAAATCATTCAAATCCTTTTGCGTTTTCCCTGTCACGGATCGTCACCACTTGCCCAATTGATATTTGTAATGATCTGAAATTTCATCTTATAATCTGGAAGAGAAGGTGCCGAGAGAACCAACATAAGCTCCACGAACGGCAGATGGTCTGCCGTACTTGTTCTCACCGGGTGAACTAAATAGCAGGTTTCAAACGGCGTAGCAAGCCAAGCCGACACAAGAGTAGGTGCTTCGGTGGGCTATGTACTCAGTGCTCCTGTTTGGTTAGTACAACAGCGTAATGCTCAGTAATCATGACGGCTAGATCTAGCTAAGAATCTGCATCACACGCAGGTAGTTGTAAAGCAGTAGCAATGAAAGCACTCACTGTTGTGACCATGAACTACCTATGCAGCAATGTACTGGGCTGTCAAGCCTCGTAAGCATCCCCCCCTCAACGGCGGAAGTCAACAATACAAATCGGAAAACAAGAAATATATGGGTCATTAAGACACTATTTGTACCATAGTCACCTTAACGTTCAGAATGATAAGATCCAGGGCAATCATCATATCGTCAACAAGTCTTCAAAACCACAAGTTTGCCAGCCTAGCCCAGGACGAAAATTCCACCTCTTAGGTACCTCAATCAATGCACTCTCCTTACAAATGGATGCCATCACACTGACTGAGGCTACGCCTAAGGAATGGAGAGCTTAACACATTTTCAGCTAGCAACTCAACTGCAGTTTAGGTCTCTTGTAAGCGGAGCCAGTTACAGAGGCTTTACCGGCTTCCATCATCTTGCACAGCGTCCATGGGGCTACTCGGGCAAGCCTGCATACCATACGGCTAATGAGAGGTCAAACCAGCCATTCTGAAGCAGAGCGCGTATGAATACTTCAGTCTGGAGGGCTCTCAGTGTAAGTGCTCAGCAAACGTCGTCACTGGGTATGGTTCACTTGTAGGAAAGGAAGTACGACTAACTGTTTCCTTTTAAACAGCGTAATACTGACATGAACCTGACTGCGTTTTCACGCTGCCACTGATGGGAACCCCCACAGCCAGTTCCCGACAAATCAGCAAAATACGGCAGGAAAAGCTGCTGCATCTCGGCACCGACGGTCAAGATCACAAACTCCCAGCTGTAACTACAGCAGAGCGCTTCACCAGACGGTTTTATACAACTGAAACCGCCCGAAAGTACGTGCCCAGGCTCAACGTGATGGACCAGGCAAAGCTCCAACAGCTCCACAAACATCGCACTGAATATCCGGTACCAGAAAAACTGCATTAATATAAAGTCGATTAACTTAAATGTACATTTGCGCGGGATGTCGACCCACCCATCTCATCACTTCCCAGGATTGAAGCAGCGCAGTCCGACCTGGATTTAACGGCAAGGGTATTGCCGGTGATAAACTGCCCATTTTGCCATCTTCTATTGAAACTATTTCTGTCACTCTTTACTCTCACATCTCGGCTCAGGCCAAGATCTACGCCCAAGCCCTATGTGAAGTGCTTTTAACCGTGTTTTGCGCACGAAAGTCCAGCCAACGTGGTCAAGGTGAGTTTAACGCTTACGTGGTGCTAAGAGTGGGATCGGGTCTCAGCTAGGGCTACCAACATCCAATACCTAAGGCCTAGAAAGACTACTAGGCACATATATGAATGACTCCTACTCAAGCAACTACAAGGGCAATCCCACACCTCGGGATCAAAACCTTCCAGAACATTGTTCATAACAGCTACAGCATGTGGTATCAGTTCTGGCGCCCACAGCAGCTCGGCTCATAGGCCAAATGTAGCAGCGCTTGCATGAGCACAAGCATCTCAGATTGCCGGGTTCAAATCTCTTGATCACAAGCCCAGCAGGGCCGCACCAGCCTAATTATACGAGTACGAAAAGCCTACCTACAGCCTTGCGATGGAAATATTGCACTAGCCACCCTAGAGAGAGCTGGTACGGTGCGTTAGCCTCACACAACAGGAATCCGCCACAACAAACGCGCAACGATCTAATCAATGCTCATGTGAGCTAAGTGGTATAAGACAAAGCTCACATCACATTTGTGGTCAGACAAGAGCCCAAACACAATTCAGGGTGTCGCCGCCCACAGCACTGTGTTACATCCTAGCCACTCTACAGGCTGCAATACACCTTCTCGAGGGGATACACCAATTGTCCGAACTTACAATTGAGCAGATCTCCTTCAAACGGATGCATTCCCTTGCATAAACAAACGCTTAGCTCTCATCTCTTTGAGCCACACCTAGATGTGTGTCACACTGGGCGTAAATAGAGCGTATATGTATATACAACATACTAAAAACAGTAAACTTACCATTGTTGCCCTTCTCCATAGATGTTTGTGCAAGAAAATCGAATTTCTACCCCCTCATCCCGAGTAACCTGCGTCCTAGATCCAGCAAGGTTTCTACCAACAGCACCAGCAAAAAGGCAGTTGGCTACACCAGAATATGAAGCCAGCCATATCACAAGGCGGCCAATGTGCTCCCTACCGCCTCTCACTCGAACATTTAGAGGAATCGTTCGTGCCTGAGTGATGGCATTCGCGATTCTAGCGGGTGGATTCACAATAGCCGCCAGGTGTAGAAGGCAATCTAGTCACCATTGTTGTGCATTCGCAAGCAGGGCCAAATCACCCGCCGCATAGATGAAAGCACTACAGATTAGCATGTTACAGAGGCACTTTGCCACCGGCTGTCCTTCAGTGTTTACGCTGCTTTAAATTTAAAAGCTCACACAGTCCCAGACTTTTGATGGAGTCCTGCCCAGCACAAGATGCTAAGCTGTAGCTGAAATTCCCCAAAACTGTCTACGTCTGAGGATAGTTGGTCACTGCCCGCGATGCAGATGCTTTTCAGACACTCGACAAGGATCTGGTCCCCATATCTTTCTCGCCATCTATCTGCATTACTATCTAGCGGCACACTTCGTAGCAAATGCTGTGATACAATAGCAGCGGTCAGTGACTGTTGAAAAGCCCAGACGTAATGATACGCTTGATGTTTCTCACACAACCAACCGTTTTATAATAACATAGCAAGGAGCTATTCGCGATTTGCAACACTAGACCAGAGAAATTGACCGAGT
Source organism: Smithsoniella earleae (assembly GCA_032356285.1). Taxonomy (NCBI): domain Eukaryota; kingdom Viridiplantae; phylum Chlorophyta; class Ulvophyceae; genus Smithsoniella; species Smithsoniella earleae. The sequence goes on from JAULKQ010002948.1 coordinate 14,450, forward strand.
CTTCATTTTGAACTTGGCAGATCTATGCTTAAGGTCTGCTTAAACACAATTACCTGTTGTGGCCTGTGACTGCCCCATGATAGAACCTAACTGCTACATATCCAGGACAGATCAAGTGTGTAATGGTTGCAGCAAGCGAGTATCTTGGAGCACTAGGTCTGGATGTCAGGGAAGTAAGGCACAGTTACAGTCTACCTCAGAGGCTCGTCCTCCACAGAGCGGTGGACTTAGCCTGACCGTAACTGTGCCCTACTTCCCCGATATTGAGACCTAGCGCTCTAAGTTACTCGCTCGCTGCAACCATTACGCATTACATGTTGGCTCCCTCTCGCATTTAATAAGCAGAAAAAGGTAGGCGGTGGAACCACATGTTTCAGCGCATGTGGGAATGAAATGGTGACAGGGACGCACCTGTACAACTGCAGGCTTGCGGTAGTCGATCCTGCAGACCATGAACAAGCTGCCGTTCGTGCTGCAGGCAAGGAAGGCCGTCGTAGGGCGCATGACGCTGTCGGAGAGGACGACGTGCGTCACTGCTGCCCAAGGGTGGGCTGCCGTTTCCAAGTACCCCACACCGTGCTTGCCAGCCATGTCCATGTCCAGACGAGCTGCACACAAGAACAGCAAGTCCGCCCTCCTTGAACAATAACCCCCAATTGTGGCACTCACCACTCTGTGCTACAGAACCGAAACATAGCCGACTGTTTTAGACTTCATGTTTTAGTTCTCCCGCACCAGGAGGCTGGCGCTCAAGTCTACCGTCCACGCTGATGCTTTGGATATAGCTTGCAGAAGTACTGTGTGAGTCATGGCACAAGCTACCGCAAAGCATCCACAGCTTCAGCATGTCCCTGTCCCAATGGCTGGGCAAACGCACAGGCATTTTGAGTGTGTGCAGACTGTCACAACTAATTCTAAGAAGAAGCTGAACATTCGCCTGGGACCCGATTGAAACAAAAGGCGATACAAGGACATACAATACTCTTTAAAGCCGACCGGAAACGAATTTTCAACCACTTCATCATCCATTGCCATCTAGGTGTCACCAGGTGTGATGCTTGCAGGGGTTATTTTGCATAAGACAAACCTCACAACACAAAGAAGCACAGTTCAGCAGTGTAAGCCTTTTCACCCCTGGCTTTCTCCTAGGAGTCGAGGTAATCCAAGCGCGCGAGTTCATGTACAAAAGTCGAATTTTCCAGACTATTGCCATATCTGACAAATGTGTAAGTCTCCTACTGTAACAAAATCCGGCTTGGGGTTAGGGCAGTTGGTTTGGCGACTGTAGGCGGGAATGCGCAACGTTCGGACCCGTAGCAGTGCGAAAATAAGTGTGGAGGGTGTTACGGCCTGTGAGTAATCCTAATTATATTGGCCAAATGGCCATATCCCGGTAAGGGTATTACCTCATGATAAGACTTAATTACTAAGACATCGAGAGCAGATCAGATGTAGAGGTATGAGTCGGCTCCTATTTATAGGAGTGCCACAGGGATAGTCGGGGGTCGGACTACTTCTACTATCGCGAAGAACCCGCATACTATCGTAAAAGAGGGTGGGAACGAGTAGATTTGGCAGATAGCAGAAAACAGGGAGCTCGCTGGGATCCACCGCGAGCGAAACGGCAACCCAGACGATTGGGCAATAGAGCGTAACACCGCTTCGTTCGTAATTGTGCCACTAGCTTGAGGTCTGGGTAAGGACACCGCGTTCTTTCATTCGAAATTGCAGCGGCGGACTCCTAAGCTGTGTTGCACCCTGTGTATCAACACAGTTAGTTGCACGTGTGTAGCAGTATTCACAGTACGCTACTCGATAAGTTTACGGATGAATGGTGACATGGCGAGGGCAGA